>CABHPP010141504.1:7036-29602 GCA_902168425.1 Peromyscus attwateri
GGGGGGGGGGGAGGGAGAAAGAGCAAGAGCACCTGGGTCTGGTGTGGGCTTTTAAAAGCTTAGCAACCCTCCTCCAGCAAGACCACTCTTCCTATTCTTTTTAATCTTTTGAAACAATTCTACTCCCTGGTGACTAAATTTTCAAATATATGAATCTTTGGAGGCCATTCTTATTCAAACCACCATATGATGCAATTGCTTAAGAGTCAAAATTTACTAAAGTATAGAAATTATTTTGATATATTCAGATTTTTTTGTTTTAGTTTCTTTGATAAAAAACTAAAATAAGGTAAATAATTATTCATGATTATGTTTTCTATTAGGGTTTTAAGTCATTTAAAATACTCATTTTTGCATCTAATGTTAATATTATATACTTTTCCTACAAGGAACTATTTATTCCATTCTATTTTATAAATATTAAAACATATTGAACTAAATGTTTACACATGCTTTAAATATACATATGTGATCACTAAAATTAATTTTTGCTTTACTCTTCCATTTTCTTAGTTTACTATATTATATTTACCATCTTTCATTCGTATTAGAGAATGATTTTTATCAACTGTTAACCAAGGTTCCTAGCAATGTTAATTTGCAAACTTTTGTTAAACTTACATATTCTTCCCTGTGCACTTGAGAATCATTTTAGTTAGAAACTATTTTTATTGTGATAAACTAGTACATATTTCAAAAGAGATGTTTGTATATCAAATTTGGCATCAGGAGTACAGAAAAATTAATGATATACACAGCATTCTGGTATGAACTTGTGGTTTTTTAACTACACCTTGACAGATGGTTTTCTTTTGGGATTGGTGAAATGGTATCATTTGAAGAGTGGAAAGAAAGTCGCTGAGATGTGAAGACAGTACATGTTCAGGGGATCAGGGTAATTAATTTTCCTCAGTTATTCTGTTCCAGCCAAAATAAAACAGTGGAGATAATTCTGGAAAGACAATTGAATGCCAGATGGCAGAATATCTTGAATTTTGCCTATTAGGTTTTGTGTGTGTGTGTGTGTGTGTGTGTGTGTGTGTGTGTGTGTGTTTAACCTTTGTGATTCAGAGTCATAATGCAGCATATATTTAAAGTCACTGGTAGCAGTGTTGTGCTTCAGAAAGTTTTCAAGACAGATATTTTTTAAATAATATTTTTTATTCCTTAAAAGTTTCATAAAATTATATAATGCATATTGATCATATCTATCCACCACTTCCCACCTCCAATTCCCCCAAGTGTCCTACCCAATTTTCCTTCCAACTTCATTCCTCTTTTCATTTTTTTTGTTTTGGTTATTAATAACCCACAGTTCAGTTAGTACTGCTAGCCTCACCAAGCCTCCTGTCAGTGTTTAGCCAGGTAGTCAAAGTTTAATTGAGAATCTAAAATTTATTATTGGAAATCAACAGGTTCAGAAAAGTCTACTAATGTTTTCTTAACCCAGGATCAGAAAGGTTAATCAAGTATGACATTTATACCTTTGTACTACAACGTTTAATGTGAAATAACTATTTCCTTGCCTAAACAAATATTAAACAGTAGCATGATTTTTAACACCCTCTGAAAGGAAGCTATGAAGATATGCAACCATTGCCTTCAAGATTATTAAAATAAGCTACTAAAATATGCAATTGTTGCTATCAAGATTATTAAAATGACAACTGAAATATAAAATATTTTTTAAAACTCCAGTATAAAATTCAATAATGATGAAAGCACATAGAATTTGAACATAAATTTGAATTAAAAGTTCTTCATTTATTTCTCCTCAATACAACTACGAATCAGTGAGTTTTCAATATATCCTTGCTAGTCTAAGATTAAGGAATTTAATTGTATTTATCTAATTTGGTCACTTGAATGAGATTATTAATGTTGCTTCATTTTTAAGTAGAATATATACTTGCCAAATGAACTCAATTTTATGTATTATTAGCGTTATTCATTGAATCATTGAAACACATAATTTATATTCATTCATTTTTGACAAACACTAAAAATGTAAATGAAGCCAACTCAATAATTAACTTGAGAACTCACGCATTGCAAGAAGTGGCTAACAAAGTAGCAAAATATAGTCATGACTACTGGTAGTGCTTTAAGTGTGTAAACCACACTAGTTTTTGGTGAATTGGATCTCATTGTATTGCAATAGTAAAATATTTTTTAATTAAGATCCTCATTCCTATAACAATTAATTATAAATTTTGTTCAGAAATTAACATAAATTCTGCATGAAAGCCTGTAGCATAAGTATTTTAAAAAGCAATTCTCCAGATATCATCAGCTTTCTAAAGTTTAATGTTTAACCATTTCATCTCTGTGAAGATGTGTATTCAATACTTCATCATTATTGTTTCCTCAGTTCAGATATTATTACATAAAAATATATGGGAATCACACAATATATGATAATGTGGTGTATATAATAGGTGAGAAAGAAATGTTAAAGATGACCCCTAGATTTTGGCTTGCTAGATGTAGTGACTTCCTGACTACAAATCACAGGAATGATAGAGACTATATGTTGTGGATATGAATCTGTATGCTACGAATGTGTTGCTCTTATTTGGTTGATAAATAAAACACTGATTGGCCAGTAGCCAGGCAGGAAGTATAGTATAGGCAGGATAAGCAGAAGGGAGAATTCTGAGAAGAGGAAGGTTGAGTAAGGAGTCACCAGACAGACCCAGAGGAAGCAAGATGTAAAAGTACTGGTAAGCCACAAGCCACGTGGCAACTTATAGATTAATAGAAATGAGTTAATTTAAGATATAAGAACTAGGTAACAAGAAGCCTGCCATGGCATACAGTTTATAAGTAATATAAGTCTCTGTGTGTTTACTTGTGCCTGAGTGGCTGTGGGCCTGAGCTGGAGTGGAGAAAACACCAGCTACAACTATAAGAAAATAAGACAGAGATTTGTGCTAAATAGTATCTCAAATTAGTCCTTTATGTATGATTTTAAAATACCTCCTTTCCTAGTAAGTGGAAATGGAAGGAATATCACTCAGTGTCGAAATGTCATATTTATAAGAAAAATCTATGACAAAGGGATGCATTTTGGGAGTTAACAGTATTTTAATTGCCAATTGAAAGCATAGGGATAAATCAGAATTGTTTTCAAATGGCTGAAGGGAGGAGGGAGAGGTGACTCAACAGTTAACAGTGTTTGCTGTACAACAGTTTAGAGTAATTGCCTATACAAGCATGAGGACCAGAGCTTAGGTCCCAGAACCCATATAACAACCCTGGCATGTTCCTGAACATACCTGTAACTCTAGCATTGAATGGGGTAGGGAAGAGGAGGCTTGCTGGAGCATGCTGGCTACAAGTCTACCCCTCTGCCCAAATGTAGCTCTTAACTCATGAAGAAACCCTGGCTCAAAAGGAACACAGTAAAGAAGAGTTACAAGGAATGCCAGACACCTTTTCCCTGGCTTCTCACTGCATGTAGATATAGACACAACCATCTGCACATACACGTACTTCTATATTACTCACACATAACACATACACACACAGATTGTGATGTGAAGAGGAGAAAATGATGTCTTGGAATTGAGTCATGTAATCATTTGTTGACATTGAAAATGAGAAATAGGAAGGACAATTAACATGAAGGTGCAAAATAATTCAATGTGCTACTAAGATTAATATGAGTACTTGCAGATAATAAAGATAATTAACATTTATTGAATGATTATTTTTTTTGTCTGGCATTAAGTAATTAACCAGAATTGAAACACCACAAGGATATATACCATTATTTCATAGTATAGATAGGAAAACAGACATAGTGAATGTAAGATGCACACCCAAATTATCACAAGTAGTAAGTAATATATTTGGGATCAGAACACAATATGTACATAGAGACTGTATGCTTAGAATACATGGGACATTTCATTCACATGCTCTGAAGAATGCTTATTGAATTTTCTCTTAGCCACACACAACAAACAAGGATTTGTTGATGCAGAAAGGATCAAATGTTTGTTTACTTCTTCAAAAGCATTTGGATTTTTATTGTATGATACAGTGAAATGATCCTGACTTCCCTGGAGCCTGTGAATTGGGTAAATCAGGCAAGGATCGCTGAGTGACAAGGCAGCAAAGTAAACGATATCATAAAAGTGACAGTGGTTAGATGTGACAGTGTGTAGAAAAACTGTAATTCATTATTCCAATAGGGAGTTAGACTTCCTGAGATCTCAGTTTAGGAGCTTTAAGTGAAGTTAATTCCATCCTCATCTCCACTGGGGCTGCATAAACCAAGAATATTAAAAAAAAGTGCCATGTTCAACTACTCAACAGATTGATTGACATTGGCTTCCTTGATGTAGAAACTCCACTAGTGGAAAAATCTTTTCTAAATTTTTAATCTTATCATATTCCAGACTATTGATTCTCTGCTGCTATCCTCCTGATCTGTAAAAATTACAATATTGTTCTTCTAAAATACTATGACATGTTGAAGTCTGGAGTTAATATGTTCATACAGTTTGTCATAGATTTCAGGTGATCTTTTGGGGATTTTAAGTAATGCTTGAGTTATTTGAATTAGGAAAGCATTCTATATTCAATTGCTTATTTCTCAATATGCTGAGGATCTTCAAGAACACTCTTAGGATAGATACCTTCTTACAAATATTTAACCACACTGGGGGAATATATTATTCTCAAAATTACAGTTTATTACAGGAAATAGAAACAATAAAAGGAGAACGTACAAAGGGAGGATGTCTGGGGAACACAGACACATTCCCACTTATCCCCTTCCTGTGGCATTACAGGGATAGTGATTAAAACTCCCAGCTCCTAAAAGTTCCCAAAACAGTCTGTTCTCTGTGTATCCCAAACACATAGACTCTTAAAGATCTGATTTAATAGGTAGTTGGGATGTCTTAGTTAGGATTTCTATTGCTGTGAAGAGACACCATAACCATGACAAGTCTTATAAAGAAAAACATTTATATGGGTGGCTTACATTTTCAGAAGTTTAGTCCATATCATCATGGCAGGACATGGTGGTATGCAGGTAGACATGGTGCTGGAGAAGGAGCTGAGAGTTCTACATCTTGATCCACAGGCAGCAGAAGGAGTCTGTCACACTGGGCATGGCTTGAGCATATATGAGACCTCAAAGCCCACTCCCACAGTGACATACTCCCTCCAACAAGGCCACACCTTCTAATAGTACCATTCCCTATGGCCAAGCATTAAAACACATGAGTCTGTGGGGGCCACACCTATTCAAACCACCACAGGGGACTTTGGGATGTATCTCTTGTTTAATGTGTTTACAAGTAACAACTCAGTAAGTCACATTGATAGATAAAAATGACAAAGTAACCCACTTTCAGGGCTCATTCTGCATTCCGTGTGTACAGATACTATGGACTTGTTACTGACCTCAAGAAATGTGGAAATTTTATTATCAAATTATTAAAAATAATGTTTAACATTTCAAAGTAGACAGAGCAAACTTCAATCTTACTAGCAAGATGCAGCCATGAAAACTTAACCGAAGGATGGAAGTATCCTTGAAATGAAAATTATTTTGAGACATTAATAATGAAACATAATTCCATTTATTCCAGGCTGAGTTCCCACTTTTTATTAAACACTCCCAAAGGTAAACAACATCTCTTTTTGGCATTATTGGACATCTTTGCTCCACTGAGTTTGCATGCATGGGCAATGGTGATATACATGTTTTTCTCTTAACACTATTAAATCAGGCTGTCTCAAAGGCAGTTCTCATGATATTTTGTACTCAGATCTTCTCTGTTGAGGAGTCACATAACCATATTTGTAGACACTACTAAATTAGCAATTAGCATTAGCACTACTTATCCCCAGATATTATCTAAACCATCCTTACTTTAAAGCACATATATGTGTGTGTGCATATATATATATATATATATATAATTAAGATATATATGCATTTTTAAAAAAAACTCAAAACAAAACCTTCCAGCAACAGCACATGCTCAGCACATGCAAAACTCTAACCCCAGTCATGTAAGAATAGGACCTTTGCATCTTTGACCTTTCTACTCAATTCCAGTTCCTACAGAGATCAAAATGATAAAGCATACAGAAAGCCCTAGGCTTGATTATGTCTGAGTCTTACAGCCTAGTCAGTAGGACTTGTGCAGTCTGAGGAAGGTGTTGTACTCATGTCCATTCCAATGTTGGCAACCATGTAGAACAAAACTATAAACTGTTTCACTGGTTTCTAGGTCTCCTGATTTTGAAATGGTAAATTGTGGCCTATGTATCAAAGCTTTTGTTTTCTGCTGAGTGATGGCTACATGATAAGGATAAGTTTTTCCATTTTCCATTTTCAACCTATCTTTTATTTTGTTATACTAAATCTAAGCACTGGTCTTTTATCTGGCTTCTTTAGCTTCTGTAAAGGTAGTTTGGTGAATGGATAGATACTCACCTTGTCTGTGAGAAGAGATAAGCAAAGGACATTACTAAGCCACCATTTTGCTTTGCCTTTCTGAATTTAAATAAGTTCAAACAATTATATTTCAAAGGAAATTATCCAAAGGGAAGTAAAATTTCAAATGAAGCTTGATTTAAATGCATATATACTAAGCTACATTAACATGGCCATTAAATTACTGAAATGATTACACAGACAAAACATGCAAAAGATCCATATTAAGTTGCAAATAAGTGTCACTAAGGAAATGCAAAATTTCATTTTTAGATAAAATTGATGGAAACACACTAGTAAGAGAGCAGTTTGTAGAAATCTTTTTAGAGTTTTCAGAAAGAGCCAGGGATTTACTTGGTAACAATGACTCTTACTGAATTTTATGATTAATATCTGGAAGCCAATATATTAATTATAAATATGAGATTTTGAAAAATTGATTAGGTAGAAATAATTTCATTAAATGTGCTACATTTTGATTATTTTATGGTTGAAAAATGAAAAACATAGAAAACAGAAATTTTAAAAGAGTTAAGTATAAAAACACTGGTAATGATCATGATGAAGAATATGTAATTCACAAAAATATTTCTTTTCAGAAAGTAGTGTTAGATTTTAATAGTGATCCTGTAACCATTTTTAATACAGTTTTACATTTGTTTTTTGGTTATTAGGGAACTTGCTGGTTTGACAAAGTGGGTTTATTGACAATTTAATCAATCAGTGAATTACAATACTCATTTGGGAAATCCAACTCTGTCACATTGATCTTCAGTCAGCTCACTTAAAGATGGAAGACATTGGTTATCTCTAGTTTTTCCTGACCACTATTATTCTCAACACATTAGAAATTTGCACTGTAGGCTTTATTTAGCTTATTACCCTCCAGATGCTCTCAATTGATAAGATTTTCTGCTGGAGTCCCATCAACAAAGTTGTTTTAGATTTTTTTTTGTAAGATTTATTTGTTTTCATTTTATGTGCATGGGTAGTTTTCCTTCATGTATGTCTGTGCACCATGTTCATGAAATGCCCAAGGATGCCAGAAGAGGGTGAAAGATCCCCTGGAACTGAAGCTACAAATGGTTGTTACCCATCACATGGGTACTAGGAATATAAGCCCTGTTCTCTGGAAGAACATCAAGTTATTCATAATCACTGAGTTACCTCTCCAGCCCAACCAAATTTGTTTAAAAGACTATCTGATGGATTGATTGATATCAGGTTCCATAATGTATTAAACTCAAATGTTTTGAATCTTAACACTTCATATACTTGCTATTTATCAATAAAATGAAATTTGTAGAAAAATGGGCAGAACTGAAAAATATGATATTGAGTGAGGTAACCCAGGCTCAGGATCACAAATACCTTGTTTTCTTTCATATAACAATATTAGATTTGACATTTTAGATTTCTATGTTTAAGTTGGAATGATTTCAGTTCTCATCATTGATCAGAGAAGATTCTTCTTGCAGTGAATACAGAGATTCATGACTCCCAAAAATGTTAAGAAAAAATGATTTTTGTGTGCCCAGTTTTAAATAATATATTTGTAGCACTCTATATTGTAGCTTGGGGAACACCATGGAAGAGAGAATGTAAAGAATGTTAGAATCCTATGATGGAGAAAAGAACTCTGTATTTTCTGGTAATGGCACAGTTACTCTATTCATAAATTCACAGTAGCTGCAGTTACCTATACTGGACCTGAACATATCTGTTAGCAGTTAGACATGTATTGACGAGTAGTACATAGGTCTCTTATCTCTCTCTGCTTAGCCATTAGCTATAGATGTACGCTGTGGCAGGGGTAGTAATTGTCATCAGTTGCATACCTACTAGTAAGCCCACAAGACATCATTGGATAATTCTACATCCATGATCATTCAGATGGCATTGCTTAAGTTTAGTAGGTCATAACACAAAGAGGGATAAATTTGGGAAAGGGACTTATATTAAGGAATCAAGGGTGTTAACAGGAATAGGAAGGAGATAAGAGATGGTGGGGCGAGTGTTATCATGTATGAAATTATCAATGAACAAACTTAATAATTATGTTCATATTTTTTTCATCTATGCTGAGTGTGCCATGTTTGCTTTTTCCTCAGGAGGTAGCTTGTTGTTGCTATTCTGATTTGGTGAAATTCTATTCTGTTGTTCCAGATTATGATAACATGTTTAAGTAAGAACATGGGTCTTTTAGGGGGTCCCCAGGCAGTGAGACCAGGACCTGTCCTTAGTTCAAGAACAGGCTTTATGGAACCTAGCGCCTATGCTGAGATACTTTGCTCAGCCTTGGTGCAGGGAGGAGGGGCTTCGACCTGCCTCATCTGGATATATCAGGCTCGGCTGTCTCTGCAGGGGATACCTTGCCTTGGAGGAGGTGGGAATGGGGGGTGGGCTGGGGGAAAGGCTGGGGGGTGAGAGGAGGGAGGACAGGGAATCTGTGGTTGATATGTAAAACAAATAGAAAATCTCTTAATAATAATAAAAATGGGGTCAGAAATATCACAATAAAGGTATCATTGATCTGGACTTCAGATGACATTAAGAGGGGTTCAAGGGAAAACTAGTCTACAAAAATGTAATTCTTATGCTGTTTTGATTAAGTGGTGAATATTCCTATTTGACACCAGTTAATCATTGTATTAGCAGTTCATAAGACCATAATCCAGAGTGGTGATTTCTAGTATAACTCATAAAAATCATAAAAGGATATTATATTCACTAATAAAAACAGTGACAGAGGTTCTTTGATCCTAAACAGCGAAAGTAAGAAAGTTTCTGAGAGGTTTGTTTATTTAATTTTATTTTATATGTATGAGTATTTTGCTTGCATGTATGTCTGTGTACCATGTGCATTCCTGATATTCTCAGTGGGCAGAAGAGGGAATCAGATCTCCTGGAACTGGAGTTACAGACAGTTGTGAGCTGCCATGTGGGTGCTGGAAATTAAACCTGGGTCCTCTGGAAGAACATTCTTTTTTTTTTTTTTTTTTTGGTTTTTCGAGACAGGGTTTCTCTGTGTAGCTTTGCGCCTTTCCTGGAGCTCACTTGGTAGCCCAGGCTGGCCTCGAACTCACAGAGATCCGCCTGCCTCTGCCTCCCGAGTGCTGGGATTAAAGGCGTACGCCACCAACGCCCGGCCTGGAAGAACATTCTTTACTCTTAACCACTAAGTCATCTCTCCAGCCCTCCTTTCTTTTTAAGGAAAACAGTTTTAGGTTACTAAAGACTTTAACTATAAAGTGAGTGAGTAACTGAAAATTTGCTGTTGTAGAATATTATTTTAATATTTATTACATTTGTTCATGCGGTGTAACATTTCTTTAGTGATGCAAAGATGTGTTGCATTCCTTTATGTTGCATTTGTTTAACTCTGTGAAGCTGTATTACTTTGCCTGTTTAAAATATCAGATGGTCTAACACAGAGCTTAATACCCAATAGCAAGGCAGGAAAAAGGATAAGTGGGGCTAGCAGGAAAAGAGAATAAATAGAAGGAGAAATCTGGGAGGAAAAGAAGAAAGAGCAAGAGAACAAGAAGAGGAGGATGCTAGGGCCCAGCCACACAGCCATAGCTATCCATGGAGTAAGAGTGAAAGTAAGATACACAGAAGTAAGAAAAGGAAAAAGCCCAGAGGCAAAAGGTAGATGGGATAATTTACATTAAGAAAAGCTGGCAATAATAAAGTCAAGCTAAGGCCAGGCATTTATAAGTAAGACTAAGCCTCCATGTGTGATTTATTTGGAAGCTGGGTGGCAGGACCCCCAAAAGAGCAAAAACAACCAATAATATTTTGGCATACCAACATGCCCCAAATTTCTATGTGGGGCCCGAGAAAGCTGAAAAAAATGAAAGAAGGAAAAAGAAAAAATGACACAGCTCCTTTAAGAGGTGCTGCTATTCAGCCAGCAGGGCAGCCTAAATAGAAATGGCAAGCTAAGTAAAAAACCGCTTGTGGCAGTGCAGGTACTGACTTCCTACAGCTAGTAAGGTTGAACAGTTTTTGGTCACACACCTCCAACCCAGCTGCAAGCTTTAGGCTTGGCTTTCAGGATCCTAGAAGTGGGCAGAGCCAGCCAAGAGAGCTGTTTAGATGACCCAGGTGTAACTTAGCAGTTTAGAGTTTGCTCAAGCAGTCAAAAAAGGCTAAAAGATATGCAGCAAAAGAGGTCCAGATGAAAAAAACAAAACAAAACAAAACCTCTAAACAAGTTCCAGTGTGTTTCACAATGTGCATAGGCTTAAGAAAGAAAGATTATGGGTATAGACAGTCATAAAAAGAAATAATTAAAAAAATAAATTGTTTAAAGAGAGAAGTAAAAATAATATAAAAGAAAAAGGCATGTAAAGATGGGAAATACACAGGAAGTCTGGATCCTGTATAGTATTGGGTTGATTTTAAATTTTTTGATGGCTAATGGTCAAGTGACAGCTGCTAGGAGACATGGGTTTGTGAGCAGGATTGCAAAATTGAACCAACCTAGATACTTTAGAAATGCCTTAACTTTAAAAAATAAGTAAAAATTGCACTACTTTTGGAAAGAGTTTTTGCTTTTGTTTCCACAGGAAACTAGAGGCTCTGGATTCATTCGAGGTTAATACGGATCAGATTTAATCAAGTGGACCTCCTGAACCATGACAGGTGATATCTATCAAAAAAGGTTTTAGCTGGTATTCCCAGGACTTGGCCATTACCTCAAAAATTCTCTCAGGGACCCTAAAGATACTTTGTTCACAGACAACAGGAAGCAGTTTGGAGAACACAATGTCCATATTCCCAAGAGGCGTGTGAGAGGCTTTTGGTTATTTGGTGGGTTATGGATATTTGTTATAATTTATGATATGAATTTTGGTCTATTGATACATATTTAAAGTTAATTTTGTTACACTGTATATATATATATATATATATATATATATATATATACACTTTTGTTTGTGGTATTGTACTTATGCAGTTCATTTAAAAAATTCCATGTATAATTAAGAAATGAGGTTAGTAGTTAGTCTATAACAAACTTGTAGTCACATTAGGCATATTTTTCTAGGTTAAATAGGTACATTTTACATAGATGAATGGTCTTCAAACACTTCAAAGACCTATAGAACATGGCATTTAAAATGTTTCATTAACTTAAGGTTTTTTATGACAATGAGACATCTGCTCCTGGCAATACCAGTTTACTTCAGAGATGATGGGCATTGAAGAAACTCCTTATGGAGTTTGCTTTCATTGTGACAAGGTTAGCCACTGGACAAAGGAACTGCTCTTGCCTTTGACTGCTGACAATGTGCTATGTAAACTGAACATGAAGGACACACCAAAAAAAAGACTGTTGAACTTGGCCAAAACAAGGCAGGACAGTCCTTCAAAATTCCTGCTTCACAAAAGAATCTGCCAGATATTCTGCAGGACACAGAGGAATGCAAATGATAAAATTTGCCAACACAAAGCAGGGGGCAGTCCTTCAAGTTTCCTGCTTCAATGAAAAGTTTGCCAGATATTCTACACCTGTAGACTGAAGATGGATGGATGCCCCAACATTCCAGTGGATCTTTGGGTGACTGTCCAGGCAGCCAAATGTCTCTGTTGTTGGATAATACTACATCCTTCTGGGTTTTTGATGGAGTTGAAGACTAGATAGTTATAGTTGCAGTTTTTCTTAGTTATGATATAAAGTATATTAGGTGTAAAACTTTGAATTCAGCAAGATAGAATAGACAATACATTATATTCTCTGTATATTTTAACTACAAATGGATAGAATATTGTAAATGTAATTTATACTTGATAATTGTTTTGTTGTGTATAGTTTTACTATGTTAAAGTTAAAACCTTTCTTTTTATTTATACAAAAAGGGGGAAATGTTGTAGAGTATTATTTTAAGATATGTTACATTTGTTCACGCTATGGGACATTTCTTTAGTGATGCAAAGATGTGTTGCATTCCTTTATGTTGCATTTGTTTAACTCTGTGAAGCTGTGTTACTTTGCCTGTCTAAAACACCTGATGTGCTAATAAAGAGCTGAGCAGCCAATAGTGAGGCAGAAAAAAGGATAGGCAGGGATGGCAAGCAGAGACAATAAATAGAAGGAGGAAAAGAAAGAGCAAGAGAACAAGGAGAGGAGGATGCTAGGGGCCAGCCACACACCCACACAGCCAGCAGTGGAGTAAGAGTAAAAATAACATACACAGAAGTAATAAAAGAAGACAGAGGCAAAAGGTAGATGGGATAATTTACCTTAAGAAAAGCTGGCAATAAACAATCCAAGCTAAGGCTGGGCATTCATAAGTAAGACTAAGCGTCTGTGGAGGGTATTTATTTGGTGTGAAGGGAAACAATGACCAATGCAACACTTATAAAAAGAAAGCATGTAATTCAGGGCTTGCTTACGGTTTCAGAGGTAAGTCCATTGTCATCATGGTGGGGAATTCAGGAGCAAGCAGGTAGTCTTGAGGATGAAGGAGTAGACAAGAGCTTTATATCCTGATTCACAGGCAGCAAGCAGAGAGAAAAACTTATCCTGGTGTGAGCTTTTTGAAACCTCCAAGCCCACCCCCAGTAACATACTTCCTTCAACAAGGCCACACTTCCTAACCCTTCTAGTACTTTTTACACAGTGCACCTCCCTGGTGACTAAGCATACAAATATATGAGCCTAGGGGTCCATTTTTATTCAAACCACCACACCCATTGTCTCACTATTTCTCTTTTGAACAGTTATGTTGTTTGACACTAAATATATGCCAAGAATTGCACTATTTAATATAACTTTATATCATTATCACATTTAATGTTTACTGCATGAAAATGATATAAACACTCCTTATAACTTATAATTTACAACATAGATGTGAAGGATCAGATTTAAATAAGTTTTCTGATACAATATTGCTAATAATAGTACAAGCTTAGGAGGAATTAAGGAAAGTGAAACTGCAAAGTAGATTATCTTTAGTGGGAATCTGAGGCCATAATAATATGCAACCTCTACTCCCTTGAAGCTATTTACAGATATATCCGTCTGTAAGGAACAACGTAGCATAAATTTATAATGCCTATAACTAAATTGTGTGAGCATACAAGCTGTGTATCAGACATGTCCCTCAGTTTTGAATGGTTCTGGATGTTGTAAACAACCTTTTTCTCTCTTATAAGCATTCATTCAGGAACTCCAAAGGGCTAAAAATCATATGAACTCCATATTCTAAAAGGAGGTACTGGATGATCATGTACAGACTCTTGATCTAAATTCCTTCTACAGGTGTTTTTCATAGTTCAACTGATAGATGTAAAAGAGTTAGAAAAGCAAAGGTGAGTTTTCTTGTGGTGCCTTCAACTCCTCTGACTCCCACAGTCCTTTCTCCCCATCTTATGCAGGGTTCCACAAGCTCCTCCTAAGGTTTGTCTGTGGGTCTCTGCATTTGTTTCCATCAGTTGCCAGGTGAAGCCTCTCTGTTGACTGTTGGGCAACACAACAACCTATGAGTATAGCAGAATATCATTAGGAATCATTCCACTGACTTTATTTCTTTTTTTGCCAGTCATGTTTCATTCTATCCTAGGTCTCTGGGCTATCCAGCCTCTGATTTCTGGCCCTCCAGGGAGTGTCAGGGGTGGGCTCCCTCTCAGGGTATGGGTCTCAGGCTGGACCAGTCATTACTTGGTCAATCCCACAATTTCTGTGCCACCTTTATCCTACTACATCTTGTAGGCAGGGCAAATTTTAGGTCAAAGGGTTTGTGACTGGGTTGGTGTCCCAGTCCCTCCACTGGAAGTCTTGTCTGGTAACAGGAGATGGCCGGTTCAGGCTCCATATCACCTATTGCTAGGAGTCACTCTCACAGATTCCTGAGAGTTGCCATTGCACTAGGTTTCTATCTCATCCCGAAGATGTCCCCAGATTCCAGTTGTCTCTCCCAGTACTCTATCCCTCCATCCTCCACCTACATGACCCCTCCTTTTCCCACCCTACCCCCCAAATCCTGACCCACACCATGTCCACAGACCCAGAGAAACTAAGTAAGAAGGAGGACTCAAGGGAGGGATGCGTGAATCTCACGGTGAAGGGGAATTAGAATAGACATGTTTCTCTTAAAGATAGGTTAAACTTAAACAAACTGAGTACAAAGTAGGATACCTGGTTGAATACAAAGTCTTAAGTCATCTCAAGTCATATTATTAACTTGGTTGCAAGGTCTTACAAAATTTTCGTTTCTTTGAAGGCAAGAGATTTCCGCAAAATACAGATCACAACATGTGACTCCATGAGAAAAGTATGATTCAATAAGCACAAGCTTTGATTATATAAGCATGGCGTCAACATGACTGATTTTACCTCAATTATACTCTAGCCTATCTAGCTGACATATCTATACAGTCTGAACATTGCTCTATTTAAAATTGACATTCATAGTTAATCACATTTTGTTTATGAAATTTCTAGTGCTACCAAATATCAAGTATACAAAGACATTCTGATCAAGACCAACATTCTGAGTGATTGCATGCCACCTGCAGGAGTGGATCTATTACCAATCTTCAATCTTGGAGGAGTGAAGCCTTTAAACAGCCCTGGCCTACTGAATTGGAATTCTTCATTGACCATTTTCTAAATTCTTATTTATTATATATAATATACATCTTACATATTTTCTTAAATTATAAATGAAAAGGCACTGTAAGTTGTTTCTAAATCAGTCACTTCAAAAAATTTAAAAATACTTAATAATTTTCTGTTCTATGTATTGTTATAAAAACATACATTTATACTTATTCACTTGAAGAGTTATATTGATTATTTTCTAAATTTGTAATGAATTATATATGAATTTATCTACCAGAATTTACTCAAATTAGTTAGAAAAATCATTACCATAATATTTTTCCATGCAAACCTAGTTTTGAAAATATTTGGCCCATTTATATATATATAAGAACATTACATGAAAAACATAGCATTCCTAATAGAACACTTATGTATAATTCTAGAGGAAAAGTGGGGAATTTTCTGCAATGTAAATATGTAATTTTCTTTCAAAATTCTCATCATCTTCTATCAAAACATGAAAGAAGAATGCAGCTATGAAGACCCCTTAAAGTATAAGTAGGAATGTATAGTCAATTGATGTTATAGTAACAAGGCAAGACATATGCCAACAAAAATTCTTCCCAAATGATCCATTAATTGCTTGGGTACTTTGTTGTTGTTGTTGTTGTTGTTGTTGCTGTTGTTGTTGTTTGAAAAACGATTCCACAGACTGAGTCACAAAAATATTTTACTGTCTTTTTAGAAAACATTTAGCCTAAATTTTATTACAGGAAACTTCCTTGATGATCACCAGTCCTTTCAAGCCAAGTTTCTGAAGTCTGAGCTCCATCAATCAATTTTCTTCTGTAGAGGAAACTGATTAAAGTTAGGGTGACACACATGAGAATGCTAAATGTTGGACAGACTAGGCAGAGAAAATACTTCTCATTCTGAACATTGGGCATGCTGTAGTATCTTGGAAATACCTGCTATCCCACTGATACCCAGAACATGATGAAAGAAATTGATTTCAATTATGTTTTATCAAGATCATCAGAGCAGTTTTCCCAAAAGGTTTATCATTCTCATTTTTGGAAGCACTGAGTTCCATGGGACACTTGTCACATTTAGACCAACAGGTTCTACATTATCATCAAGTGTTGGCTCAAGCAGGTAGGAACACTGAGACTAAGAATTTGTCTTTCTAACACATGCAAAGGTGATGCTGATCAGGGACAAACACTGGGGACATGTACTTTATTGTATGATTTTAGTTTTCCATTGAGAATCCCACTTGGCTTGGGACTAGAAATAATCATGAAAAACTTTAGGTTAATGCTCTTTTGTTAGTAAGAGATTTTATAAATGTCTCTGAGTTAGCAAGCAATGAATTGAATGTCTGGATTTGAATTTCCACAAGCATTAAAAATAGTATCAATGCTAGTTCTGGAAGATACCACATTGAAAATCACTGCTTCAGGGTTTTTTTTGTTTGTTTGTTTGGTTTGGTTTGGTTTGGTTTTGGTTTTGGTTTTTCGAGACAGGGTTTCTCTGTATAGCTTTGCACCTTTCCTGGAACTCACTCTGTAGCCCAGGCTGGCCTCAAACTCACAGAGATCTGCCTGGCTCTGCCTCCTGAGTGCTGGGATTAAAGGCATGAGCCAACAGCACCCAGCTCAGTCTATCTTTTGACCTTTGAACACTTCAGCATGCGACTGAACTTTGTTTATTGTAACTAACAGTGAGAGCTGTCTGTGATCAATGGGAGGAAGTATGTTAGAGGCTTAGATTTTTCTTCTCCTTCCATCTTTACTTCATGAAAACTTATTTAAATGTATATTCCAATGTGTGAAAAGAAAACGACGATAAGAATGAAATAATTTCTAAGGTCTCACACTAAAGCTGCAATAGATCTCAAACTCCAAAATTTGTAGCCTTAAGCAACAGAGTTTGAGTATTTAAGACACATGTAAGTGCCATTCTTCTGTATTTATGCCCAGGTTAATCTTCTTGAGAGGGAACCTCCAGCCACAGCTGTATATAGCTACTAATTTGTGATAGTTATTTCAGGTCACTCTCCTTCCTGTCAGGAAAAAGGCAATGTAACTCCATAATGCCTTTAATTAGTGGTATGTGAGTGCAGGTGCTGTTGTTCAGAATTACCTCTGAATGATGCTACATGTTGGAAGTCATGAAAATTCAGTCAGAGACTCCAGAAGGTGAAAACATTCTTGCCAGATCCTCAGCCCCTTAACACAATCCACAGACACAAATAGGGTAATTCATGATATTTTTGCTCATATGAGAGATACAAAGAAGCTATAGTAGTAAATGAAGGAAAGTATGTTTTAAGAGTTAAGAGTTAATGGATACATTATTTTTCTTTATTTCAGGCTAAGTACAGAGGTGTAGAGTGATTTCCCCTGTCAAAGGTGGCATGACAGGAAATTCTTTACATACACACAAAATGAACCACGAATGAAACTCTGACATAAGATATCATGGGTAATTACTGTTATTAAGAATAAAAAAAACCCAGACCACACATGTAGAGGGAGCTGGAAGAAGCTGCATAAGAAGTAATTGCTTCTGAAGTCATGCTAGCTACTTTGGAGCCTTCAGTGGTCAAAAGAAGTTTCTCTCACGTAAAACTACATGGTAAGAGCACTGCTCACTATGAAATTTTGGAGGTTCTTAAATGCTAGTATTCATTATGACCACCTACAGGGCTTATAAAAATGTAGATGTCTTGAAGTCTGTTATACCTCCAGAATATCCAAGTAGAGAATAGATAATGTCTATGCTGCTGATTTGAGAGTCATACCCAGAACCACCGAATGAACATTCAGGGCTCCCATTTAGAGAGCAATTATATGAGAGTTAATTCACACACAAATTGAAAACTTATAGATTGCTAAAATAATATTAGTTCCTAGTTTCACAAATGCCAGAAAAGCAGTAATTTCCCCATTTTGTGTTCAAATAGGTCATCTCTTTGGATGCTTTTCACTTGAAATTAGACTCTTTTATATGGCTTAAAACATAAAAGGAAATAGAAATTTGAATGAGAAGTGCTTTAAATGTGTATACTCTTACTTTCTTTTACTGTTGTCCATGCTAGGAGTCAAACACAAGGCCTTGCATGTGCTAGGTAACTACTCTACTATGGAGCTACATCCGTAGCCTATATATATTTATATATAGAGAGACAGACAGACAGATAGACAGACAGACAGACAGAGACAGATAGATGTATTATATATGTAAAATAAATGAGACTGCATATTAACGATAAGTTTTTTTCTGAAAGCTGTTTCGTTCCTGAAAAATCTCTCTCTTTCCATATATATTTATATGTGTGTGAGTGTGTATGTAAAGATATAGATATTTATAAAATGTTTTAAAAGAAAATATTTAAAGTAAATATAATGTATTGAAAATATAAAACATTTTAAAAGTAAACACATGAAAAATATTGCTTGAAAAGAGACAAAGACAAATATATTTGTTTTTTTAATTATGTTCAAATGATGTTTTGGAATGTATTTAATATTCAGAAAAGATTTTTCATCTTCAGACATTAATACTGAATATTAACATTTTTATGACCAGTTTGTGATGTCTTTCTGTTTGCTCATTGGTTTTATGGCATGTTATAATTTGGCTGTGAAAGCTCTTGCAACTGGCCTTTCAGTTAATTACTCACTTTGAAAATTCAATTTCAGCAGTTTGGTTTTCGATAAGTTGAGTTAAACATGGACTCTGGTGGACACATTAACTTTAACTGCCCAGTATTTCTCCCCTTGTTTGTTAATTTGCAGAGCATTTTGTTTTTGAGAATTACACTCCTGCAGCCTTAATTGGTGAGGTTTATGTGAAGATAATTCCCTTGCCAGCTTTACTGTTGCTATATAAACTAAACAGATCAAAAAGTGTCATATTCAAATGTCATATGGATTGACTGACATTGGTTTTGTTGTACATCAATCTCTTATTTTTGCTCAAATTTAGAACAGTGACCCTCTTAATATAGTACAAATATCTCTCCCAAGTCTGCTAATTTACTTTTTTTCAGCAATTCAATTCTTTGGTTCATCCTGATTTGAGGAAATTCTATTAATTCCATTGGCATCACATTCACAGCAGGAATGCCTGAAAACATGTTTGTTTCAATGAAGAGAATCCTATTGCTAGTTCCAGTTTTGCTGCATAAACCAATCTGGCCAAAATGAGGGCTATCAGATTACTGGTTTTGGCTTTGTTGATATGTACCCTTTTATTTTTACATATTTAGAATCCTCTTTCTATAAATGCTGTTGGATGTCTTTCCTAAATCTTTTATACTTTCTTCTGTTATGATCTCCTGTTACAGTTTTCATCTGCACAGTTTCTGATACCAGTCTTTTAAACAGCATATTGAAGTGGAAACATTGGCGCTGGATTCCCCTGTCTTGGGTTTGCTGACTATAAAACTCTCAGTATTGTATTCTCAGTGATTTATTGGATAATGTAGGCCAAACTTGATTCCAATAACACATTAACAAATCCACTATCTTAGCTAGATAAAGAGTGTTCTGAGCATATTTAGAAATTCCGTGAACCAGGGCTAGAGTAATGGCTAAGTAAGTTAAGAATACTGGCTGATTTTACAGATAACATAGGTGGGTTCTGTACATGATGATTCATAGATATCTAACTCCAGTTACACAGGATCCAATGCCCTCTTCAAGCATTTGTGAACACTGAATACATTAGGTATATTTAAACACATGCAGGCAAAACACTCATGTATACAAAATAAAAGTAAAGAAAATATTGAAGAAAAAACGAAATACTGTGAACTAATCAAAGTCCTGGCAAAACATTTTGAGATGACTACTATTTGGAGTTTCAAATTTATATCAGTCAATATAATTATAGCGATGCAACCTTAATACAAGTAAGATTTAATTCAGTTACTAATAATTTTTTTTTCTAGCTCAATTTTAACCTATTATTTTCATCAGTAATGTTTGTGTATGTACAAATGAGAAAACAAAATAAGTAAACCAGAATTAAATAAATTAAAATAATTTGTTTTAAGCCAGCCTCCCTCATCAAGAAAGTGAAAAGAGCCAGGTGTGGTGGTGCATACCTTTAATCCCAGCACTTAGCAGGCAGAAGCAGATGGATCATTGTGAGTTCAAGACAACCTGTTCTACAAAGCGAGTTCCAGGCCAGCCAGGGGCTACATAGTCAGAACCTGTGTAAAAAAAATAAAGGTGAAAAGACAACTCAGACCAGAAGAAAATGTTTGCAATATCATCTACTTTATTGGAATTTTTTTGGGTTTTTTTTTTTTTTGTTTTTTGTTTTTTTCCGAGACAGGGTTTCTTTGTGTAGTTTTGGTGCCTGTCCTGGATCTCGCTTTGAAGACCAGGCTGGCCTTGGACTCACAGAGATCCACCTGGCTCTGCCTCCTGAGTGCTGGGATTAAAGGTGTGTGCCACCACCACCCAGCTTATTGGGATTTTTGTAAATTTGTACATTTTACTTAGGTTATTGAAATAATGGGTTTGTTTTGCTGTTTTCATATATGTACATAATGTGCTTTAATTACATTCATTCCCCAGTACCATATTTTTTCATTCCTCTCACTGCTAGTTCCCTGCATCTTCCTATAGTTGAACTTACTTTTTATTACTCGTGCAAAGAACTGGTTATATCTTGTACATTGTAGTTTAAATTGTTGTTCATTTCCTGTTTCTTTGGTGGAAGTCTTAATCCTAAATGTGAATATATTTGGAAACAAAACTTAAAGAAGTAATTAACGTTAAAGGCACTACCAACATTGGTGCTTTAGTTGCACAGACTTGGTGTTCTTATAAAAGGAAGTGACAGAAGTGATTTCCTTGCCTTCCACTTCAGTGTACACAGAAGAAAAGCCACATGAAGGCACAACAATGTGGCCAACAAACAAAAAGGCCTTTTGAGCAACCAAGCCTTTTGCTATCTCAATCTTGGACTTCCAAGTACTATGTCAAATACTGTAAAATACACCAATACATGCTGTTTAATAATGGCAGCCTGAGCAAACACATATACAAGATAATACTATGTATGCCTGATAAAGCCAGAAATTCCAAGTCATCTGTGGTAATTTGTCTTAATATCAGATTGCTAATAAGTCTTTAAAATGTCTATGAATTCTCCCTCCTATTTAGTAGACTTTTCATCAATATTCTTCCTTGCTGTGGATGATTGACTGATAAAGTGCTGATTGGCCAGTAGCCAGGCAGGAAGTATAGGCAGGACAAGGAGAGAGGAGAATTCTGGGAAGTGGAAAGCTGAGGCAGAGAGATGCTGCCAGCCACTGCAATGAGAAGCATGATGCAAGATACCAGTAAGCCACAAGCCACATGGCAACTTATAGATGAACAAAAATGGGTTAATTTAAGATATAAGAACTAGATAGCAAGAAGCCTATCAAGGCCATACACTTTATAAGTAATATAAGTCTGTGCATGTTTGCTTGGGTCTGAGCAGCTGCAGGACTGGCGAGTGAGAGAGATTTGTCCTGACTGTGGGCCAGGCAGGACCAGGAAAACTTCAGCTATGCTTCCTTCCTTTTTACATTGCTATAGTGAAGGCTACCTTTGCCACTTTTGCATTAGTAAGACACATTCATGTTTTTTATCCCACATTGATCTCCTCTAATACCACAACAATAAAATAAATACAATTTCCTATACCATGGTGTGAATAACTACTTTAAAATTAAAATAGAAATGTATTAATACTCTGCTTCAAAGTCTTTATGGACTCATACAATTCATCATTGTGTTTGTTATCTGCCTTTTCTCAACTAACTATATTTGCACTTTCTTTTTGTGGCATTCAACTACATTAAATGACCCTCTCAAAATAAGTAGATCTTCAATGAACAATTTGTAATGTCTTAAGTGGTAGTGTAATAATAATAGGCAAAATGTAGTCTTGAATTTCAGAATTAAACAGTTGTTGTGCCCAGATCGTGACCCCCAGGAAGACCACTGAAGACTAGCATACCAGAATGCAAAAACAAGGCTTTAATTTGGGATATCTAAGAGCAATACAAACCTAGGCAGGGACTTTGTCCAACATATCCAACACAGTGGAGGCTGGAGGAAGTGCCCAGCCTGAATTGTGCACCGATTTTAAAGGCGGAAACCACAAGATTACAATAGCAGGGAATTTCCATACATGTACATTTTTTGATTGCCTTGTTTCTAGGGACTTTCCAGAAATCGTGGTTTAATCTTACTTCTAAGGAGGTGGTTGCCCGTCACAGTTTCTCATTGGTTGCCCTCAGGTGGGGACATTCTGTGGTTAAACAGTCACCATGGAGACCAGGATTGGGACATTCCATGGTCACACAGTCACCATCACATGTTATTTGTTATTCTGTAATCATGGAGGAGCTTTGGTCTCACACAGTTTGTAAAAGAGGAGGCTTAGGCCAGCCCTATGCAGATATAAAAGGTAGGGCATCTAGAGTGTGTGTGTGTGTGTGTGTGTGTGTGTGTGTGTGTGTGTGTGTGTG
>CABHPP010141505.1:0-22543 GCA_902168425.1 Peromyscus attwateri
TCCTAACTATAATTTTCTACTCCTACTCAAAAAAATCCCATAACCCTCATTTAGGAGTTATATTTGTTGAATAAATTTTGTTGGTTTGTTTCTCCACTTCTTGGGCTTTAGCTTGATGGGGCCTGTTCTGAGCTTCCCCACACTTTAGTTTACCCATCTGTTGGATTATCTTCACTCACCTTGAAAGATTTCTAAGAGGCATGCATAGCTCATAAATGTCATCATAAACTATGCTACAAAAATACGTCTCAACAATTATGATGCTCAATTCAAAAGAACTCAGTTGTATGTGTCTGGTCAACTGAGGAGAGGTGGCTTCTTGAGGCTTGATAGTGTGGCATGGAGCTGCCGGTCTTCAAGTTGTCAGAGGTGGATTGCATTTCCTCCAACTGTCCATGAAAACAGTAAGGTGTTCTAGAATCCTCTCCCACTAGCAGCAGTCAGCAGGCTTGCACGTCAGTATTTCTCCTTTATATTAGTGAGTTGGCAGGGCCCTATTCCACCAGTTTTTAAGAGCAGGGATTTTGAGATGGGAACTCCACCCCATCCTTTCCTAGCAGGTCATATAAAATGCCTGGATTCCACTGTCCTGCCATGTGCTGCAGGCCTGCTTATGCAAGAGAACAATAAGGAGATGGTTCCTTTGCTTCTGTTTCTTTGGCAATGAGAGAGAAGGAGGTGGCTGAAGCCAGACACATTGGCTCCACACACATGCCCAAGCCTTTTTCAAAGTCTCACCCTGTTGAGCAATAAGAAGGCACTGTCTCCTTATGAGTGTTGCCAGGGACAATGCTGTAACTGGATGGGTTAGTTTTTTTCATTGAAACCTTGGTTTAAAGGGTGTGTCTATGTATCTACAAAAGCATAAGTGGAAAGAATCAAAAGGGAAGAGAGGCAAGGGTGAAATCATTCCCTTCTTGGCAAGAAAAAAAGAAAATTCCATTTTAGAATGAAGGTAATTAACATGGGAGTTGAACAAAGAGTTAGTTTGAGATACCAACGGATCTCATAAATATAGGGATCTTCAAGTCTGTGAAAACCAGTCAAGTATAAACTGAACTATCTAGGTAACTGTTAATTATCATTCAGGCCAAACGTATGTTCTCTCATTATTTCTAGACTCTTCCCAGGAACTAGAATGTTGCCACATCTGCTACTGCAAACACATTTCTTTCTTTCCCCCTTTGGATTTCTGCTCTCTCTACTAGGAAAGCCCCTCCAGTCTTCTCACACTTTAGTCACTTTCTACTGTGGTGCTCATTTCCAACATTCCATCTCAAATGCCTTCCCCACTTCTCCGGTGTCCCTCTGAAGAACTGGTGTCTCAGAAGCCATTCTGTTTAAAACATCCAGCACTGGCACCTTTCTTATCCCATGGGACTGTGACTTTCTTGAATTTGGGGACCATTTCTTGTTGGTGTCTGAATCCTCTATGTATCTACATATGCTTTCAAAAGAATATTGAAGGTCAGCAATATCTCTTTCTTTCTGCACCAGCATCTTTTGGGGTAGAATGTAAGACTTTGGGCATTTTTCTATGTAGCTGAATCAACAGACCTGTTCAGAAATGGTTGAGAAAAGCAGAGGAGACTAAGGAAGCCAGAAAGGACAAACAAGACAAACTGTCGTCTTCAGTACAACATGATGGTCTCAAAATGAAGTGTGTGGAACAGTTACCTTCAGTCAGGTTTTGTCTACAAAGCCAGTATAGGTTTGGAATATACAACATTGATCAACTATAGTTTTGGAGTCAGATATTTTATTCTGATGAACTCTTTCATCCATTTAATGAGTCTCTTCTCAATACTCCAGGTCCACTTTCCTTTCTGCACTTCTCTTAGGTGCAATTAGGACTTTCAATTCGTCTAATTGTTCGTAGTATCTGCATTTAAAAATACTTTCTTAGCCGGGCGGTGGTGGCGCACGCCTTTAATCCCAGCACTCGGGAGGCAGAGGCAGGCGGATCTCTGTGAGTTCGAGGCCAGCCTGGGCTACCAAGTGAGTTCCAGGAAAGGCACAAAGCTACACAGAGAAACCCTGTCTCAAAAAACCAAAAAAAAAAAAAAACTTTCTTAAAATTAATGACTATTGGGGCTGGAGAGATGGCTCAGTGGTTAAGAGCACTGACTGCTCTTCCAGAGGACCTGGGTTTAACTCCCAGCACCCACATGGCAGCTCATAACTGTCTCTAATTCCAGTTCCAGGGCATCTGGCACCCCCATACAGATATGCAGGCAAAACACCAATGCACATAAAATTTAAAAAATGATTGACTATTGATGACAATTCTCCTCCTAAAGCATGTACAGATAGGATATCTATCTAAGCCCCCTCCTTAATCATTGCAGAACTAGGAGATGGAAGGAATGTAAGAATGTAGGAAGGGGTGGAGTGTTGTGGAATGCTGTCTTCTGGGCATGATATAAATGCTGCATTCTCGAGTTCTTCACAGCAGCTGTGAGTTCATAAGACCTCGCTTCTGCATGAGGTTTGGCCTGTCAGCATCCTGTCATAAGGTGGCGTCTCAAAGGCCTCATCTCTCCCTGAGGATTTACATAGGCAAGTAATGGTTGGTTTGGGAGAGAGAAACGTTTCTTTGGTGCTATAGCCACTAGTCAAGAGCCTGTACTCTTGTAAATAATCCCTTACTCATGTCCTATAAGTAATTCTAATGGAACTCACTGGGTCATGAAAGTAGGAGGCCCAGTTGGCAAGAGGAAGGGCATCAGTGGAAGTGGAAGGAGGATACATGGTAAAGGGACTGGACGTGATCAAAATACCTTATGTGCAGGTATGAAATGGTCTTGATGAAACCCATTACTATGCATAATTAATATGTGCTAATAAAAACATAAAAAGGAAGCTTTTCTTGAAACCATGCTCAATCAATAGATAAGTGGAAAAAGAAAAGATGGGGTATGTACACAATGGAGTTTCACTTAGCCTTAAGAAGAATAAAGTTATATATCTTGTAGGGTAGAAATGGAGTAGAAAAGGAGATTATGGATAGAAATAGAGATCATCATGTTAAGACAAGCCAGACTCAGAAAGGTAAAAATATGTTTTCTAACACATGTGGAATCTGAGTTTAAATATTTTTAAATGTTTATGTATATAGGATATAAAAGTGAAAGGATGATATGTGGGGAGGAAAATCACTAAAGGCAGGAAGAGCGGGGAGTGAAGGAGGATAATGGGGTAAGAACAATAATGTAGAACATGTTTTCCCCCATATGTGGAATCTAAATTTAGCCATATGTATAGTAGGAAGAGGAGACAGTTGAGATAATGATCTAATAAAGGTAAGGTACAATTGTGTATTATGAAATGTCATGAAATCCATTGTTATATACATGATGTTTTTATTAAATCATATTATTATTGTAAAATTTCAAACAAGTAGGATCACAGTACAATATAAGAAAACATACCCCTTTCCCTTTTGAAAGCTCTCAAAATTAGAATGTTAATCCATGACCTAAGTGTGATATTGCTAAATTCCCACAAGATCATATGATCTTTAGTAAATGGGAAGGAAAGCCCAAAATCCCCATGAATTCTCAGAAATTACTGAAATCACAAGTTTCTTTTGTCTTTGAACTACTTCTAATGTTGTTTATTTTCTTCATGTATTTTATGGGCATCTAAAATTCATGTTTAGCAAATAACCATTACATATAGGCAAGTCTGTGGGGCATTTTCTTAGCTCATGATTGATGGGGAAGGGCCCAGCTCATTGTGGGTGGTGTCACCCCTGGCCAGCTGGTCCTGGGTTGTATAATAAAGCAAACAGAGCAAGCCATGAGGAGCAAGCCAGGAAGCAGAGCTTCTCCAGTCTCTGCTTTAGTTCCTGCCTTAGGATCCTGCCCTGGTTTCCCAATATGGTGGATTATAAGCTATAAGGCAGTGGTTCTCCACCTTCCTAATGCTGCAACCCTTTAATACAGTTCCTCATGTTGTGGTGACCCCCCCACCAACCATAAAGTTATTTGCATTACTACTTCATAACTGTAATTTTGCTACTGTTATGAATCATAATGTAAAAATCTGTTTTCTGATAGTCTTAGGTGACCCCTGTGAAAGGTTCATTTGACCCCCAAAGGGGGTCATAATCCATGGGTTGAGAACCTCTGCTGTAAGATGGCTGAATCCTTTTCTCCTCTAGTTGGTTTTGGTCAGTGTTGTATCACTGACACAGAGATACAAACTAGGATATTTACATTGCTTCCTGACTTATTTCATGTAACACTACTCATAAGATTCATTTTAGTATTCCATGTTTATAAACACACTATGATACATTTATTACATGCATGACTCATTGTTAGCCCCTCCCAGAGTCATGAACACTCGGTTGTAACCTAGTGATCAAGAGACGCAATCTCTTGTGAATCTCAGAGCTGTTGGCCAACCCTGACCTTGCCTCCATATACTTATAGCTTCTGCTTTGCTGTCATGACAGGTCTATACTGATGTCTGTGTCTGAATTCTTTCAGGAAAGTTAGAGCATTCTTTTCCAATTTTGTGGTAATATATTGTGTCCCCCAATACATTGTGTACCCTAATAAAACTTATCTGGGGTCAGAGAACAGAACAAGCACTAGATTAGACATAGAGGCCAGACAGTGGTGGCACACACTTTTAATCCTAGTATTATGGAGGCAGAGATCCATTTGGATCTCTGTGAGTTCAAGGCCACACTGAAAACAGCCAGGCATGGCGACACACACCTTTAAATTCCAGCACTTGAGATCTCACGTCTTGCTTGGGAAAGACATATGCCTTTAATCCCAGGAAGTGATGGCAGGAAGCAGAAAGGTATATAAGGCATGAGGACCAGGAACTAGAGGCTTTTAAGCTTTCATGCTTTTAGCCTCAGTTCAGCTGAGATCCATTTCAGGTGAGGACTCAGAAGCTTTCAGTCTGAGGATTCATGGAGACAGGATTAGATGAGGAGTTGTTGAGGTGAATGAGGTTGGCTGTGGCTTGTTCTGTCTTTCTGATCTTTCAGCAATCACCCCAATACCTGGCTCTGGGTTTTTTCTGTTAATAAGACCTTTTAAGATTCATGTTACACAATTTTGCTGATTTATTGATAAATTTTTTTATTAAGATTTAGAAATACACCCCAGTTTCCTGAGATGGGCAAGTGAGACATTCCCACATGGAAGCCTCCTCCAAGCCCTAGAATTCAGCTTTGAGCAGAACTGTTCCTTGCAGACTCAGGTAGTGTGACATACCAGGGTCACCAGGAAATCAGGAACTTCACTGCTTCATGGACTAGCATTGTCAAAGCCTGAGTCAGCAGCGTCCTGACTTCTCAAGGCTTTCACTCACATGAGTTTAAAATGAAGGGCTCTCATTTGCTTGTGAGAAGCCAATGTTATTTCACCACATATTATAGTAGCCCGTGCAGCAATCTTGGTTAAGGTTATTTCCTTCAATCACACTTAGCCCCGAGTACTATAAACATTCTGATGCTACTGCAAATGGGATATTTTTCCTAATTCCTTTTTGGGGGGAATTTCCTTGTTAGTATCTAGACGCACATCTAATTTTACATCTGTTGATTTTGTATTCTGTAACTTTACTGGATTAATTGATCAATTCTAACAGTTTTATTGTGAAGTTGCTAGATTTTCTGCATGTAAGATTATATCACTTGAAAACCAAGGTGCTTTTGCTTCTCCTTGCTGATCTGGAAGCTTCTTAATCTTTGTATTTTATGTTAATTGCAAGGACTTCCAGTACTATGCTGAGAAGTGGTGAAAAGTATCCTTACTTTGTTACAGATTGCAAGGGGAAATCTTTCAACATTGCAGCACTGAATCTGATGGTGAGTGTGTGTTATGTTTGGTTATATGTTTGTTGACTTATTTGACAATTGTTGTATGCAGAGAAGCTCCTTTCTAATAACCAAGGTTTTGAGAGATTTTATTATGAAAGGAAGTTGAATTCTGTCAAACACTTGCTCTGAATTGATTGAAATGATCATGTGTAATTTTAATCACTTATTTTGATATTGTAACCCAGCTATGAGAACTCTAAAACTGTGAAACTCACAGAGGGAAGACTCACAGTTTCTAGTAGAGGAACAAGGAACAGGGAGGTACTTACCAATGGATATCAAGTTTTAATTACATAAAATGAATAAACCTGGAATCTTCTGGACCACATCATGTCTATAGTAAATAATCTAAACAATCTAAAATTTGCTAAATGTTACTCAACAATGAATTACTGAATAATTATTTAATTACTTCATTTAAGTAATGGTTCATTGCCTATGCAAGTAAATTTACCTCAGCAATTGAAGGACATGACTGAACTCAGGGAGTATATTCTTGAGGGACAGGGTTATACCTCAGCATTCTGTCATAGCCAATCATCCCTGAGAAAAAGATGAAATGCTTGTTTCTTTTTTTATTTTTAGAAGATTTATTTATTTTATTTTATGTGTATTAATGTTTTACTTATGTACCACTTGCATGTCTGGTGCCCATGGAGGCCAGATGAGGGCATTGGATCCCTCAGAACTGTGATTACAGATGGTTGTGAATCACTATGTGGGTTCTAGAAATCAAACTCAGATCCTTTGCAAGAACAACAAGTGCTCTTAACCACTGAATCATCTCTCCAGCCTTCTTCTTTGGTTTTACTTACAGGGAATGTCTTGTATAAGGAAATCTTTCATATACTTCCTGTAGGTTGGGTAATCATAGCCTTTAAACTTTTATGAAAAAAATTTCGAGTAGATTGTGGTAATTTGAATGTAGTTGGCCCCCTTAAGCTCATAGGGAGTGGCACTATTAGGAGGTGTGGTTGTGTTGGAGTAGATATGGCCTTGTTGGAGGAAGTGTGTCACTGTGGGGTTGGGCTTTGAGGTCTATATATGTTCAAGCCATGCTTGGTGACTCAGTTCACTTCCTGTTGCCTGCAATATGTAGAACACTCAGCTCCTTCTCCAGCACCATGTCTACCTGCACATTGCCATGTCCTGCCATGATGATAATGAACTAAACCTCTGAAACTATAAGCCACCCAGTTAAATGATTTCCTTTATAAGAGTTGCTGTGGTTATGGTGTCTCTTCATAGCAATGGAGACCCTAACTAAGACAGAAGTATATCTTCGTTGGTTCAAATCCCATTCCTGCTACCAACTTCTGTCTTAGAGTCTCTATTGCTGTGAAAAGACACCATGACCACAGCAACTCTTATAAAGGAAAGCATTTAATTGGGTGGCTTACAGTTTCAAAGGTTTAGTCCATTATCATCATGGCGGGGAGCATGATGGCATGCAGGCAGTCATGGTGCTGGCCACATCTTGATCAGAAAGCAAGTGGTCTCAGACACTGGGCAGTATCTTGAGTATAGGAAACCTCAAAGCATGCCCCACCATGACATACTTCCTCTAACAAGGCCTTATCTACTCCAACAAAGCCGCACCTCCTACTACTGCCACTCCCTATGGGCTTATGGGGGCCAATTACATTCAAACTACCACATAAATGCCCATATATTTGGGCCTGGACAATTGCCTGACTGTTTAAATTTCATTGACAAAAAAAAATTTCTTAACACTATTATCTTTAGATTTTGATTTTATCAAATCTTGGTCAAACCAACTTAAAGTAACCAACCTAGAATAACCAAAACTGTTGAATTCCACTAAAAAATGAATGCTTAAGCTGGGCGGTGGTGATGCAAGCCTTTAATCCTAGCACTTGGGAGGCAGAGCCAGGTGGATCTCTGTGAGTTTGAGGCCAGCCTGGACTACAGAGTGAGATCCAGGACAGGCACCAAAACTACACAGAGAAACTCTGTCTCAAAAAACCAAAAAAAAAAAAAAAAAAAAAAAAGAATGCCTAGTCACCACATTAGTAGTTGAATAATTGTTTAATGACAGCTTTTTGCAGGAGCAGCAGCTGTAACTAAATCGTAATGACATAATTAATTACATAACGATGAAAACATCAACATTTTGGAAAGGGTTTCTCTTTAAGGGTTTTTTAGTTCTTCCAGTGATGGCTTTATCATTCTTTTATTATACCCCTTTCTACTGGAAACACCTGGAATGATTCTTGTTTCCTGCATTAGATCCAGAGATAAAGGTTCTCACCTGTGTGTGTGTGTGGGGGGGGGGGGGTGTTGTATGCGTGTGTATAGGCCAGGCGTGAACACTGGATGTCTTCTGCCATTCTCAATCCTATATTTTGGGCTGGATTAGCTGATTAGAGACCCCCCCTCCCCCGTGTCTACCTGTCTGTACTCACCCAGCTCTGGAGTTACCTTGATGCCTCCCTACAGTTGACTCTTCCATGTGTGCTGGGCACAAGAACTCAAGCCCTCATGTTTGCACAATAAGCACTCTACCCCCTGAAGTGTCTTCCCAGACCCCTCAAAAGTACTTTTACTCTACAGATAGATAGCCCTGAAGGTACTTCAATGGGGTGGTTACAAGCGTAACTCCTCTTGTTTACAAACAGAAGTGGGTTTTTCTCTGCATTTCCACCCATTGTGGATTTCAGTAATGGTCTCCATTTGCTTCAAAAAGAAGCTTTTTGGATGAGGGGCGAGAGCTGCACTTCTCTGAGGGGATAAGGATCAAGCCTTTAGAATGCAGTTAGGAATAATACTAGTTTAGCAAAGTAACAGTACTAGGTACTTCTCTAAGATTCACTACCTTGACAGCCACAGACAGTTGGCTGGGTTTACAGTACCAGGCTTGGAATTCCTCCTGTTGGGGGGCCTTAAGTCTAATTAGACAGCTGTCGGTTACCACTAAGACTTAAGTCCCACTATTATAAACCTTGGGTATATCTTACCAGGCCAGCCATTGTGGATCTCAGGCTTTACAACTGGGTAGCACTATTGATTCTTTTTCTTCCTTGGCGCTGGCACGGCCCTTTCCAGTACTATGAGAGCTATCCTCAGGGAGGAGGCTTCCAGGAGAGTGCCAGCTGGATTCCTCCAAGTCCTGTGTCTGAAGTATGTGGTGTCTTCGGCAACAGGCTACCTTCAAGTCGTTGGGAGGCAACCAAGGGCAGCAGCAATAGCCTAGATTGTTTAGGAAATCTCTTTGATCCCTATGGCCAACAACTCAAATGGAGATTTCCTGTGACTGTGGTTTTTGTTAGATAGTCTATGACTCTTAGGGGAGTATTGTCCCACCAAGGGGTGTAAATTCATTTCAATTATATATATAATTGAATATATATATGTGATGTATGGGGATAATATATTATCAAATATGTATATATACACATCACTTATATATATATATTATATTTTTATGCACAAAGAAAAGCAAGCTGGAATATTGTAAACACCAAAGAGTTAACATTCAAAGAGAGAGTAAAAACAAGCCACAGAAATTCCTCTCAGCTCTTTCTTTCTAATATTCTCCTCACACAATTTCCCGTTAGTCTCTCTGACTTTCCTGAGAGATATTATTTTCCTTTCCAGTACCAATTTCAGCAGTGATGGCCTAAAAGGTTCTGGTGCCCCAAGTGAGACTAGATTATAGGACTCCATATGGGGTCAAAGATAGGAGGGTTCTTAAGGATTTTTACCAACAAAATAAAAGCGGTGGGGTTTCACTTCACTTCAAAGTAAAGACACCAATACAAGCAAAATCTCTTCTTGTCATATTGATAAAGAAGCGAAAAGATCCGCTGTGTCAGACAGTGGAAGCTGTCATCCTGAGTAGGAAGTTGAACTATGTGTTTATGAAAATCTGACATGTATCAGCTATGTGCATGTATATACAAGTAGAGGATGTATATATGTGCATTATATGTATACACAGACACAGAGACACACACAGTATTTAAGATAAAGATTTTCATGTATTCAGAAATCCATATCTTTCCATTTGGTGGGTGTTTTTCTTTTCTTTTCCCACATAATTTCTTTATTGATTCTTTGGGAATTTCATGTCATGCACCCTAGTTCCACTCATCTCCTAGTCCCCCCATATCCATCCCTCACTCTTGCAGCATGCCCCAAAAAGAAGATTAAAAAAAAAATGAGAACCAACCAAGCCAAAACAGCAAAACAAACCACAAACCCTCTTCTCTCCTCCATCTTTCCTGCCACTCCAATACTTCTTCATTCGTCTTAGTGGCATTGGGAACCAAGGTGTGTCACACACCCAGCCTTACTTTCACATGTTCATTGCCAAGAGTCACTGGTCTGGTTCAAGGTCTCTGGCCTTTGGCACACCAGCATCACTGTACACTCACCAAAACTCCTCTCAGATATCCTGCGACTGCCCTGAGTCATGGAGATCCCGTGGGTATTGTTCCACAGGACCGGTCTCTTCACAGGCTCCAACAGGTCACAGATGGGGTGGATGTTAGGGTGGGTCAACCCAAGGCCCTGGATATGGGCCTATGTGGCCACTGAGCTGGTCAGTCTGGGCCACTGGGGCCACCTCCCTCAGGAGAATGGTGGAGCCCGCTCTTCTATGCCCATGCCATCAGAACCAGTTCTCCCATGCCTGTGCTGAGGGGTGGGGCCACCCATCCCAAGTGCTGGCAGGGGTGGAAAGTGGGGGCATGTTAAGGGGGTAGCTTTCACGTGAAGGTGAGGGCCAGCTCACTGTTGTCCGGCAAGGGGCAGAGCCAGCTTTCCCAGGGCAGCAAAGGTGAGGCGGCTCAGCATGGCCCTCTGATTTCATCACACATGGTTTTTATGGCCCCTGCTGATAACACGGGCCACAGACAGCAACACAAATCCCAGCTGCAGCAGGACCATGGACCCAGACATGGCCCTTGCAGCAGCTTGGGGCCAGATGATTCCATGGCTCTGGGTGGCAGCAAAGGCCATTCAGATCAGCATGGTCCCAGAGGCAGCATGGCCCTCAGACACCAACATGGCCCCAGGTGGTGGCCTATGGTGGGTGTTTCTTTAACACCTTCACCTCCAGGTCTCTGGGAGGTGTACTGCAAGCAGGAGGTTTTCGTACACAGCACACCTTGAGTTTCTCATTGTGCAGAGATCAAGAGCAAAGAGAAACACATTAGGTTCTGAACCTATTTCTTCTTGCAAAGTCATGCTCTCTGAGACTCCTGTATTCTGCTGCCCAGGACTTCTTGTGACTCCACTTATGAAGAACAGGAATTTCTTACAATGCCAGCACCTAGGAAAACCCAGGCTTGGGGGTCTAGTCATGATCCTGTCTCTACGTCTATGAAGGTATCTTGGGATAGAATCCTCTTCAAGGGGTGAATGTCATACTCACTCCTGGCAGAAGGGAGAAAAGGATGCCAGTGCCCTGTTGGTTCCTTTGCAGCCGCATTATAACCACTCATCAGTATAGAGCTCTCATGACTTAGTCCCCAAATGCCCTTCTTCTTAATGCTGATACAACAGAGAATTCAGTTTGCACTCAAGACTTTTAGGGGACATTTAGATTGTTTCATCTTCCTGTGTAGATTTTAAAAATAAGGAAGGAGGTCAGCCAGGCAAGTTAGTTATCTTTCTACTGAGTAGTTAGTGCAGGGAGATAATATGAAAAAGTTTTATTACAATATTCTTATTCTGGGACCATTAAGGAATGCCAATCAATTATTAATTAATACTTCTATAGTCTTTTGTATTAATTAAAGCAGACTTGTATATTCAGGACTAAGATGTGCATATGTACATGATTTAAAGACTATCATAGTGCATCTTTTTCTGTTTATTTGTGTCTAATACCAGTGGTGACTAGAATCTGTTGAACCTAAAGATGTCAGACTCAACAGGGAGATGTCTTTTGTAAACTGACACACAGCCTCTTTTTAGGAATAGCTGCAGTTTCTCACCAGAGGGGAAACAATGCCAGACTCCACTTCCTAATCCTGTGGATTTCTAATTAGCTGTAGAATTCTTTCCATTCCAAATGGCCCCAGGCACTCAACAACAGCAGTGATCCAAACTGGTTTTTAATTTTTGCAAAGTTATCTCAGTTGAATTCTTGTTATATTGTGAACCTTTGCCCAGCTGTTTGCCAGAAACACTTATGTGCTGCCTGTTACTTTTTGGGTGGTTAGTACCTGAGGCAAAACGAAGGAAAAAACCATGAAAATTCTTGTACTACTTCAGGCTAATTGCCTGTGTCCCGAGGCTTCCAGTTCAGTTTTGACGGATCTGATCGTCTCATCCAGGTGGGCGTGACCTGAATGGAAGTTATGTTACTGTCAGTGGTGTTTTTGGACATAGACTTCTATGACTATGTACAGACAAATGTGAGTTCAATTTATGATTTTATTTACTTAATAACACAGCAGTCAAGAAGCAGAACAGAGCCATCAAAATCACATGTAGGTGAGAAAATCTCGAACTACCCTCTTAGTATGGTTAGGGTAATTTCCATGTCTCTGAAAATAAAAAATCTAAATCAATATTTTCTTAATATTGCTAATGTCTTATATTCAAGGAAACTATGGGAAAAATAACCACAATTTAAAGAGACTTTGCTCATAGTTCTTATAGGAGATATTTCTGTTTGGGGGAATGACACTTCATAATTTTAAAATCAAAATAGCTACATGCTGGCTTTAGTATTGGGCCAGAAGTAAATAAATACACAGCTGGGTGTCTATGCAATCAATTTAAGATAACTTACCATGTTGCAGATAATTATGAAGCCAATAGATATTTTCATAAAACAGATAGAGCTTGTATTATCCCGTAGAGAGGCAAGCATCATTAGGAAGGTTCTGAGCCATCTATTCAGACTTTATTAACCCTACCAGCCCATAAATGCCCAGTCTGCACTCCTGTTAGGATGAGAACTGAAGCAGGCAGATAGATGATGCCAGACTCTTGCCTCCCTGAGCGGACAGTCTACAGATAGAATAGCATTCAAGTGAAAGCTACTGTGAGCGACAGTGGTTCTTCAGGTCTCACACCTTTGCTGGAACTCAGTCAGTTTAGAGTAAAATGGCCCAGCTATTGACTTCATGAGGAAGTAAGCCATGGCAACAGAATAGATGGTAATTTGGATTATGTTGAGCCGTTAGCTCATAATTTGAAGGTTTCCACCAGGTGCGGGTCACTTCCTCAGTAGGGCTTGCATGCCATCTGAGCCGGATTTCACATGTGCATCTTGAGTATTCAGAATCTTCTTTAGTCTCCATGTAGGTAGTGAGGATGCCTCTGATTTGAACCCCAGGCAGGTGAGCAGCAAGACTGGGGGCTGATGCTGTAACTGCCCCATCTTTTGATGTTTATTGCACATGTGAGCACTAGCTTCCTTTCTAAGTAGGTGGGAGGATGGAGATCATTTCCAGGACACCCCGCTGCTCATCTCTGTGGACACTGGCATCGACAGAACATCACAGTGCCGTCAAAGCCACTGGGAAAACTGGCTGGTGCTGCATAGGGAACAGTAGGCACAGGAGAGTGTAATTGAATTTGTCCTTCGGTCTCCTGAAATCTCAGCTACCTGAGGTCTTCAGTGTTCACTTTTCCCATTTCCTCTCTCAAGAAATCAAACCTGAGAGCCAATTTAAAGATGTTCCTGTTAGTACCAATTCCTTTGGTGAAATGTGTAAGTTTTTCAGATATAGAAGGCTGCCCAGCATGGAGTTGGGTGGTGGGGTGGGAAAGGGCAGAGAAATTATAAGGTATGTCTTCACCCTTTCTGAGTGTTGTGGATAGTCATTTGGGTAGAAAATAGTGACAGGCAAATCTAGCAGAAACCCTGACTGAATCAAAAATTACACAGGAAAATACACAGGACCAGAATCAATTGTTTTTCTAGCATATGTGAAAAAGATGTGAAGTAAGACGTCACCCAGCTTGACTATTAAACAACAGCAAACACAAGAAAATCCACCTAAACCTATCCTTAAGAGTGAACTAAAAACAAAATACAGGAGGAACCCCACACATGAGTACAGAGTCCTCTCCTTCCCTTCTCTAAGCCTGTCCCAGCTTCCAGGAAAATCAGAGTAGCTTGTCTGTCAGTCAGTCCTACAGTCAAGCTTACAAGCTGGTCCACTCCACAAGAGGAAAGCCCCTCTGGTATGCGGTGGCAGCATTTTAATCCCCTTAGAGGTGGAGCACAGGAGAGCCGACCGCTTGGCAAATTAACCATCATCATTTGGTAGAGCTTTCTGAATACCGCCTGTCTGTCCGTTGAGATTCTCCTGGGACTTTGGGAAAGGTCACCCTTCTGAAGATCTTTTGCTGTGGAGTAGGGATGCTGAGTATGTTGCTTCTAGAAAGTGAACTTTGAGCAGGGATGTACCATCAACTCAGTCCCTTCTGCCTTTGTTTGTCCCACTGGGGGCTTATGGTTGTTGCCATTCTGCCCTAGAGTTAGGCTCTGTCCCAGATCTGCTTGGGTTCTAAAACAAATGAATCTCTTGATCTTAAGATTCCTCTGAAGTCCTTGTTAAAAATATGGATTCCTTGGTTCTCCCATCCCTCTGGAGTTTCTCCCTCAATCACCAGGTCTAGCTGGAGCCTAGTTATCTGTAGTTTTCAGTGCCTCATTGGTTCCTTTTGACTCAGTCATTTGTTTAGAATATATTTCTTAAGCATGCGGTATTTACCGGTCACAGATCTAAATGCTGAGGTACCATTAGCAAACACAACAGACAGGATTTTCTGTCAGTAGGCATCAGGTCAGTTTGAGAAGCCTTTCACTGTACCAGAACAATGGTTCTGTTTATTAAGTTGAAATTCAGATCAACCGTGTTCTCCTCCATCCTTCTACTAAAGTTAGCTAGAGGCATGTGGACACATGAAAGCAGTTTCAGGATGTTCGCTCTTGAGGAGAAGCCAGAACGTTTAGAGTACAGAGTACAGAATTTTATTCCAGGCATGAAATGCCATGAATCCTCCCTTCATTCTCATTGAGAAAATGACAACACCCTGAGACCCTCAGAGAGAGAAAGATCCTCCTGGAAATGTTAGCTACCTGTGTATTACTCACATACGGGAGCTGGCAGAGATCTGCGCAGATGGGACTTCAGCCTCACTGCTGGAGGGCTAGTCAGCTTCCCCCCCACACCCCCGAGAGATTTCTTGGGTCCCCTTTTGAAGACCAGTTTCTATTTAATTGCATCCAGATATTTTATCAAGACAATATAATATTTTAATTATCTATAATGCTCCTACAAATCATTTATTTCAGTGTTTTTTTTTTTAAACTATTGCACGAAGGTTCTTGATTACTATCGTTTCACATGCATTGGCCTCTTTTATTTTAAAAACATGAGTAGAAATTTCAGGCAGGTGAAGGAAGGGGCAAATGATTCCTGTGCTTTCAAGTGTCTGCTGCTTTAAAAACCTGTCTTTGCTTAAATAAGGAACCTGCATAATTGTTGTATTTTTAGTCCTTAAAAACCTGTTTTTGCAATTGAAATCTTCATGCAATCAGGATAATCAATTGCAAAATTAATAAGCTGGGGTGTTCTTCAACACAGCTTTTTTCTGCTTTGAGAAATGTGGGGAAAAATACCTCCATGTGTGGTTCAGTCCTGAAAGACTTGGGTAACAAATTCTGAATTGTGTGGCCTCACTTTGAAGTTGCTGATGACGCTCATTTTTCTGCCATTTTCTTAAATGTTTTCTGTGCCAAATTCAGCATTTAAGATGGGCAGAGGGAGTAACTCAGGAAACTCTTCGGGAGGGAAAACAATTTCTGAAGGAATTTGCATAAAATTTCAGTATAAACTCTTCCCTCCTTAAAAAAAGAAAAAGAAAAAGAAAAGCCAATGATGAGTTCAGGAAACACGAGGAGACTCAAGATGTTCACCCTTTACAAAAGAGACATGCTTCCTTTGTTCTGATATTGGAAAAAGGTAAAAGAGTTGTACAACAGTATAGGAAATTCTGATCATCAAGGATTATAGCTTCCTGTGTATTGTGTGAGCATGGGTACTGGCAGCTGGGTTGCTGGAAGAAATGCAATTAGTTGTATCTGGGAAATGACTGTTTTGATCTTTTCCAGAATAACATGCTACATGGAATGTCATGAAAGGGACAAGAGAGGATTTTAGCCCTTTCTATCAATGGCTTGAATATTTAATTTCTTTTTTATCATGTGATGTAAAGTGAGCCAATATCTCTTCCTGGATAGTCAACGGCCTTAACTCCCAGCATTTTGCTGGCATGCCCATTGTAGGTGAGATCTCCCTGTCTGCAGTCATCCCAGGACTGCAGCCAGAGTCTACAGGGGAGAGGGTATGTGTATACAACAAACCACGGTGTCAGATGGGACTTCCATGTTGCTGTCAAAGAGGACCCGTTTACTTCCATCTTTCTCTACATCAAAGCAACAGAACTTAAAATAGGTCAGGGGTGCACTTTCTGTTCCCCCTCAGTCTTTTGCTGTTCACATCACTGACCTGATCGGGGTTAGATAGTTACAGGTAGAACAGTTTATAAAGGCAAATAGTACTGAACTGTGGAAAACCCAAGTCAAAACTGGGCATGCCTAGAAAAGCTGACTTTCATTTCTTCTTTGTTAGAAAAAAGAGAGAGAAAAAAATCAACCTCAAGCTCAGTTTTTGTTAATGTAGACAATATAAAAATGTTCATTATCTAAGTAAATATTTGCAACAAATGCATCTAGTTCTCTTTCATATAGTTGAAATCTAATATAAAATTATTTCTGTTTAATACCAAAGAAAACCCACCAATGGATAACACCTTTTAAGAAAATAGCCGTTATTTTTTTTTGAAACTTAATTTTTTTTAAATTCAACAGTGTACACTTATCGTCTTTTTTGATCTACAAATATCTCAAGTTTTCCTGATAAAATAAGTAAATCTGAGTGTGGCTGCAGAGTGTAATTTTGCATTTTTGAAATACTGAACATTAAGTAAGACAGTGATAAAGGAAGGTCATCAGGCAGCTGATACTTCCTGGGAATCCATAACATCCAAAACAGCTTTAGTAAATGCAGTCAGTTATTTAGCAAAATGGTAAGTTTCTGATCACTGTTCTTCTGTCAAGAAATACCTACTTTTATTATTTTTTAAACTGAGCAAAACAAATATTGAAACAATTTTCACAGGGAGAAGGGCCAACATTGTATTACCAATCAAAAACTATCTTTTGATGTCTTTCAAACTTATACACTTTATACCTCTTTAGTGAGTTTCTTTCCTGAATTTGTTAACATGGAAAACTATAACTATTTAGTCTTCAACTCCCTCAGAGACCCAAGAAGGAAATAACATTTACTGAGAAAGCAGGAAGTGTAAACAAGTAACTTCCAAAAAAATGTGAAAAATGACAGAAACAGCTGACTGCCTGGACAGTCACCCAAGGTTCCTCTGCAACATTGGGGCATCCATCTTCAGCCTACATGCCTAGCATACCTAACAGACTTATCTGTGAAGCAGGCTTTTCTGAAAGGCCTTCCTACCTTGTCTTGGCAAAGTTTGGCAGTTCTTTCTTTTGTGTCTTGCTTGTCCATTTGGACAGCATACTATCAGCAGTCAAGGCAAGGACACTTTCTTGCCCAGTGGCTAACTTTTGCCACAAAGAAAGTAAACTCCATATGGAGTTTTCTTCAATGCCCACCATCTTCTCTGAAGTAGATTGGTGCTACCAGGAGCAGACATGTCTCATTGTCATTTAAAAAAAAAGAATCTATGATATTAAAACATCTTAAGTGCCATATTCTGTAGATCTCTGAAGTGTTTGAAGATGACCTGTCTATCTAACTTATATCTCTGTTTGACCTTGAAAACATACCAAACCTGACTACACGTTTGATTGTAATAGGTGACTAACTACTAACCTGCATTTCTTTTTATTCTAATTAGTTGGTAATAATAACTTTCAAGGGCTAGAAATTTGCATTACATCATTAAATGAACTGTATAGGTACAATACCTTGAACAAGATTAGAAATGTATGTACAGTATGTTCTAACAAAAATAATCTCAAATTTGTATCAGTATACAAAATCTGTATATAATATATAAAAATCCAATCCAATGTAAAAATATTTAAAACTAGTAGTTGCTTTTTAAAAGTAGATTCAATAATCTACCTTTTTATCTTATCATATCCATATTCTCCCTTTTTTCTTTTCAGAGTAGATTCAATAATCTACCCTTTTATCCTATTATTTTATATCTTTTTTTTCAGAATAGATTCAGTCATCTACCTTTTTATCTTATCATGTCCATATCCTCTTTTTTCCAGAGTAGATTCAATAATCTACCCTTTTGTTCTATCATTTCTATATAATACACTTCTATATCATATCCCCTTTTCTTCTTTTAGAAAGAGATTGACTATGACCAATAACAATTTTTAACCAACCCGTAAACAAAGACAAACATCCATTATCCCTTTTTTGGGAATGTGGGCATAGTTTTCTAGGTTATTTCCTACTGATTAGGGGCATTGATAGTCTTATGGGAACACAAAGGAAAGTTGGGATTATGGTCAAGTCCTTATTAGAGTAGTCTGTGAGACTGTATCATCTCAGCTAGCTATCTCGATATTGTCCTGAGCAGTTTGTAATGCAAAGCCAATCTGTAGGTGTTGTTTGTCAGCTTAATGGCATTATCATTGTCCTGATGCCTGAGGGACTCACTGTTGCTACCAGTTTGTTCTAAGACTTTACATAAGTGAACTACTGACAGATGCCACCGAGTACTCAAAACTATCCAAACTGTTTGTGACTACCTGAATTCATAAGGCTATGCAGTATAGACCCCATTTTGAATCTTTTACTAGATTTAGTTATTAGCTTCCACTATGAACAGAAGAATTTTTGCTGTCCTTTCAAAGTAATCAACACACTGTTATTCTTTTTAATCTGTCCATTTAAGAGTTTCCTGTTTATTCCTCTGAAAACATCAGAGTAAAAATAAGATTTCTCCCTTTCTATTTCCTTTCACATCCATGAGGCAGAACTGTTTTTCATGAGCAGTGAAGACACAGTATTCAATGAAATCTAAGCACCGTGTAGACAGACATCCGAGGTTAACAACTAGCTGCTATAAAAATAAATTATACTGTATGACTCAGGGAAGTGGTTAATAATTCTACCTTGTTTACATTATGCTTAGAAAGCAGCCGAGCTTAATGAGATCAGATATTAAGTTGACAGTGTATCTTGGAATCATAATGTTTTTGAGCTCTGCCAAAACTGTGGGCAGGTTGAATGTGGGATAGCGTGTTCAATAGAGGAAGTGAAGAGGGCCTCACGTGGTATAGAAGTTATGCATTTGTTACCTAAAAAGTAGTATTAGGTAGTAGTAAGTTCTTGAGCTGCCTCTGAGAGCATATAAGCTCAATGCAAGTGAGGAGAGAATCTGCATCCATGGAGATATATTTGAGAACTAGGAATAATTATAATAATCAACAAGCATCCAGGCCTATAATAACAAGTGACCAGATTTTTTAAAAAAAACTTATTGTCAGCCGGGCGTTGGTGGCGCACGCCTTTAATCCCAGCACTCAGGAGGCAGAGCCAGGAGGATCTTTGTAAGTTCGAGGCCAGCCTGGTCTCCCAAGCGAGTTCCAGGAAAGGCGCAAAGCTACACAGAGAAACCCTGTCTCGAAAAACCAAAAAAAAAAAAAAAAAAAAAAAAACTTATTGTCACTTCGTCAAGGCAAGAAACAGTGTTTAACCTTCTAATTTTCTGTACAGTGAAGTTTGTTCCTACTTCCTGAACTCTTTGGACAGACTAGTTACAACGAATTGGGACACTTGGGTTTTTACTGAATGATTCACAAGCATTAAACTTTTTATCTTCGCAATTTTTCACAGTCACAGAGAAAGCTACAAAACTGATTGTTATTGGCTGATTTTAGTTGATACCAACCTAGACATGGCTAACAATGAAGAGCATTTAATGAGCACCATTACCTCAGCACAACAGAATCTCTAATAGCAGATTCCTGGTAGAAACCTTTGCAGATTCAAAAAACTAACCACTTGGGAGGCAGAGGCAGGCGGATCTCTGTGAGCTTGAGGCCAGCCTGGTCTACAAAGAGAGTTCCAGGACAGCCAGGGCTCTTACACAAAGAAACTCTGTCTTGAAAAACAAAAGCAAAAACAAAAAACTAAAACTTACTTCATGCTGGATATGGTGGTGAACAACTTTAATCCCAGCCCCTGGAAGGCAGGGGCAAGCAGATCTCCACGAGTGTGAGGCCAGCCCAGTCCTAGGGCAGTCAGAGCTACATAGTGAGACCCTATCTTAAAGAAACAAAACAAAAAAATTAATCTCATATTACTTCCTCTTTTACCCTATACCTAACGTTTGTAAAGTGCTACATGCAAAAGAAGGAGGAAGGGAGAGGGGAAGCATGGGGAGGGGAAGGAGGAGGAAGAGGAGGAGCAGCAGAAGCCAAAGCAGTTAGAAGGCAGAATCAATGAAGTAGAAAAATTGCCCATCTTACATCAACAGGACAGTTGAGTACATTGTGTACATGCTGCGGCCACGTCAGACATGGATACAGTTTTAAGTGGAAAGGCACAGCAGGCATCAAGCATATCCAGCTTCACCAAAGAGAAGCAGATTCAACATAAATAAGACAATGGCAACCCAAAAAGCATGTTTTTGCAAAGATTATTACTTGTTAATGAGAGACAACACGAGGCTGTTTGGCTCTCACTTCCAGAAGGTGATAGTATGTCTGCAGCTGAAGGGAGTGAATTTAGACAAATTCTGGATCCAGCATTGAAAAAAGTTTCATGCCTCGAGCATGATGCTGTTCACTGAGTATAACCCAACACGACCTGATGCTACACGAAGCCTTGTGGGTTAGTATCCCAGTTTTTTCCATGAGACGAATTCAAGTAAAAAGAGCAAAACAAAGCAGTGTCTTTTGATCAGTTTATTGTTCCTTCAATTCTTATTGTCATTGACCATAGAGGTTTTAAAGAAACAGGGCCACCGATTCTTTGACTCAGTGGCACTTACTGACAAGCCTGCCCACCTGAGTTCAATCTCCAGATCCCCATGGTAGGAGGAGAGAACCAATTTCTGCAGCTCCTCTGGTCTACACACATGCATCATGACACACTCCTACTCACACACTCTCTCATACACAATAAAGAAATAGACACATTAATTTTTAAACTTTTTTAAAAGTATCAGAGAAACAACATCACAGGCTGTCTCTTCTATAATATAGGAACAATGTCTGTTCCGGTTACTGTAAAATTATGAATCACCCCAAGACTTTGTGGCTTAGAACAAACATCCTTAAAGTTTCTGAGGGTCATGAATTGGGGACAGGCTCAGCTGGGTGGCCCATCTTTGTGTCTTACATGGCGGTTGAGAAATTGCCATTGGTGCTGTTACAGCAGCTTGGGGCATCTGGGAAGCAATCAGTCTCTTTTCTTTTTTTCCCTCCCTTCTTCCCTTCCCCTCCTTTCCTCTCCCCTTTCCTTCCTTCCTTCCTCCCATCAGTTTTTAGATTTATTTCATTTATGTGTATGCATCTTTACCTGCATGGCTTTCACATAGCAGAAGAAGACATTGGATCCCCTGGAACTAGAGTTACACATGACTGTGAGCCACCATGTGGGTGCTGGGAACTGTACCAGGGTCCTCTGGAAGAGCAAGCAGTAAGTCCCTAACTGGGACATCTCTTCAGTCTCTAGGTTTACTTTATATATGTATAGTATGGTTTAGAAAACTGTACAGGACCAATGGATGGGCATCTTTGAAAAATACTGCCCAAATCTTTTACTATAAAATAGTTTTTTGTTAAATTGGTGATAGGATATTTTAAGTAAAAAAAAAAATCCATCTTGTTAGTATATGACAAAGGTGAGTTACTGTGGCAAAATTCATCAAATAGTGTAAGAAATCTAGTAGATGTTTGACCATTTGAGGCAAGATCTCTTATTTATTAGTAATGTCTTCCCCCATGGAAGTCCCAATAAGTACCATATCATCAGTAGGCCTTTGTGTTTTCTTCTGTTTTAGGCTTGTTAGGTCTACATTCTACACCTCTGGTTGAAATGGATTCATTATTACTATGGAAGTCTAAAGGGATAAAAAAAAAAAGAAGCATTTATGCCATTTCATCAAAAAGAACAGGAAAAGGGTAAAAACTCGAGTCAACACTGAGGTGGTAGAGAGAAGGAGATGTCTTACGCCAGCCCAATGAAATAAAGAGGGACATTTCTACCGATTTTACAGAGCAGTAGTGAAGCGCAGCTAAGAAAAAGATTTGGGAAGTAATTTCTTTTTTTTTTAATTTTTATTTATTTATTTATTTTTAAATATCAGCTTGATACGGTACAAATTCTTATCCTAATAGTAAAACATTTCACTGAGACTTGCCCAGTGATTGAGTAATACCAAAACTTATTATAAGTCACACTCATCCTAGGGTCCCCCCTGCTATGTAGCCTCCCTAGTTCTGTGGGTTGCAGTCTGATTGTTCTTTATATCTAGTATCCACTTATGAGTGAGTACATACCATGTTTGTCTTTCTGGGTTTGGGTTACCTCACTCAGGATGATATTTTCTAGTTCCATCCATTTGCCTGCAAATTTCATGCTGTCATTGTTTTTCTCTGCTGAGTAGTACTCCATAGTGTATATGTAC
>CABHPP010141505.1:22643-46344 GCA_902168425.1 Peromyscus attwateri
TGCTCTGTAGACCAGGCTGGCCTCGAACTCACAGAGATCTGCCTGCCTCTGCCTCCCAAGTGCTGGGATTAAAGGCATGCGCCACCACCACCCTACCACATTTTCTTAATCCATTCTTCAGTTGACGGGCATCTCGGTTGTTTCCAGGTTCTGGCTATTACATAGTGATAGTGCTGCTATGAACATAGTTGAGCATGTATCTTTGTGGTATGATTGGGCATTCCTTGGGTATATGCCCTAGAGTGGTATGGCTAGGTCTTGAGGTAGATCGATTCCCAATTTTCTGAGAAACTGCCATACTGATTTCCACAGTGGTTGTACAAGTTTGCACTCCCACCAACAGAGCAGTAGTGAAGCCCAGCTAAGAAAAAGATTTGGGAAGCAATATCAAAATACATGTCTCCGTGTGTCTGCCAAGCGGCAGACGTAATTATGGTGCATGGATTGCCTTGTCCATGTGTCCCAATGTGGCCTTTGTTCTTGGAAGGAGAGGGCATAAGCATTCATCAGACACTCTCTTTAAGTGTGTTTTCTCTCTAGTTGTATGGGGATGACTCCTGCTGATCTCTTGCATTCCTTCTGGTCCTCTTCTCCAGTGGTAGAATACGTTTTCTTGGTGGCTAGCAAAGTCAGCTAAACCTCCACAAGAGACAAGATACACCAGCTTTTGTGATCATTTTGTCTATTAAAAGACATTTTATAAGCAAGTGTGAAAAACAGCTCTGAATACGGAGGACTTCAAACCTTGTAGGCAAATGCTTCTGGGAGCCTGATGCAAATTCTCAGAAATCTGCAGTGGATAGGCAGTGCACACTGGAAAACTAATGAGCGAATGTGACGGAGCAAGCAAGCAGGCACAGGGCAAAGCAGGAGAACAGTGGCTTTCACAGGGATGTAGGGAAGCTGGTTCTTCACAGATGGGTTCCCTGCTGTCTGGAGGGAGGCTGGGCTCCTATTGCACAGCACTGCACAGCATTTAAGTTGCAAATCACTTCTTTAAGATTAGTAAGGCTGACAGACTGAAGCTTTTAATTGAAGAGGAGCACTACTCTGAAACTTCAAATCTATGGCACATGTAAGGATTGTTTATTGTAAAGCCTTGGAGACACGTCACGACTAGAGACCACACAGTGGTAATATTTCTCGGTACTCAGATGAAGCTGGCCATTTACTGCTCACACTCTCCCCTGCCTTTCCATTCCCATTAAATAACTCCTGACTTTGAAGATACTGTGGAGGAACCAAACTCCAACTGGTTTTTTAAAAAGCAGATTAGAAATCTAGCAATTATTGCCCAGATAAAGAGATAAGAAAAGTTTCTAACAATCCCTTAAGTCAAATTATTTGCTTGGGAAGAGGCTCACCTGTAAGACAAGCACAGCATGATACTTTTGTAAAGTCCTCCAACTCCCTGCTAAAAGAAGCCGCATTTAAGCAATTATCCATTTATACCATTTCCACCGGCAGATAACTGCACACCCAGCAACACTCTGTACTTCTCAGAGAAAATCTGAAAGAAACAGATTTTCCTAAAATGGATCTCAGTGATATTTTGGGTTAAACACAGTGCTTCCATTGTTTCTGTAATTTAGAGTCGTTACTACCAGTGAGCAAAGAAAAGCAATGATTTCAGAGCCTTCTGTAAGGCAGATAATATAGATGGCGTTTCACATTCTCTCATTGTTCCTGGCCAATGACTTCCACTGAGTTAATCAGCCTTGGAAAGAATCCCCACTCTGCCTCTGTACTGGGCATCAGAACTGTGGTATGAGTTGGAAACTTAGATATGAGAAGAAGCAAGCTACCCTTTGAATAAATAATGTTTCATGGATTCTAGGTACATCAGGGAGATAAAGCCCTAGATGGAAAGAATGAATTGCTCAGATGGAAAAAAAGAAAAGATATAAAATACAGGACTTTGAAACCAAACTCCTGTCTGACTTTATATGCTGTTTCTCACTGTGAGCTGTCCACTCAAGAAGCACTTTGTTTTCCAACTGTTTCCGAACAGCCCGGAAACTAAGAATTAAGTCTGGCTTCTTCTGCCCATCTCTCAAACCCAGTGGGCTCGTCCCTCGGCTCAACACCTGCTGTTGTAAATCCACAAGTGGCCTCCATCTTCTGTGCCAGCAGATGTGGTGATGCAGAGAAGCGCCTCAGATGTTTGTGCTTCTGGGTCTCTTATGGGGGCACCAGGAAGGGGAGAGAAAATGATCCTGGAATTCCAAAGGTCACTGCTGCACTGAAATAATGAAAATTGCCCACATGTTGAAAAAAAAAAAAAAACACCAAAAACCTTCAGATGTGATCACTGGAAAGTCTGGCAATCAGACAAAGAACTAACCAGGCTAGAGTTTCATTCAGACTTTAAAAAAAAGGAAGATAAATAAAAGGAAGGTGTGTCAGAGTAAGACAGAGATAATTATTATGTTTCCTTGCCTCCAGGCTACCACAGCTAACAAGTTTAAGCATAAAATGGAAGAAATATTTACCAGTACCAACAGTGGTGAGTCTTATCTCACCTATACAGGGATTCAGTTCTGAAAACAAACTTTGGGATTTGTTGACTAAAAAAAGTAGAGTAATATATAGAGAGAGAATAGTATAGAGAGAGTAATATAGAGAGAGTAGTGTATATATAGAGAGAGTGATATAAAGAGTAGTGTATATATATAGTAATATATAGAGAGAGTAATATATAGATAGAGCGGTATGTATACATGTATACACACATATTTTATTATATATAACTATATTATATTGTGTATATAGAAATACATATCTTTACAACAAAGGATAATGGAATACATACTTGAAGTTTATTTGAAAGTATTGATTATATCTGAGCTCTATTTTTTCATGACACTTTTCTTTTAAGGGCACCTTGATGTTCTATTTATTTTTATTTTTATTTAATCTTCCTTTTATGTTCATGAACACTCTTTGTACACGGTCACAGGTTTCAAACTGATGTTTTCGATGACACATCAAATGTACTTGACCCCTAGTCACTCCCTACTTCTCTTTCCCGTCCCCACCTCCGTCCCCCCTTCCTTTCACAGTCCTCCCCTTTCGTTTTCATGCCACCTGCAGGTGTGTATGTGTGATTTCAGATATGAGAGAAAACACGCAATGTTTGTCTTCCGTGTCTGGCTTTCTTTGCTTGCTCTGATGACCTCCATTTTTTCCATTTCCCTGAAAATAACGTACTTTCGCTCTTCTTCATGGCAGGACTCTACTGTGTGTGTCTAACACCTTTGCTTTGTACATTCATCTGTTGATGGACACCTTGTTGGATCCCATAAAGGGCAATAGTGCCACAATAAGCATGGATGAGCAGGTGCCTCCGTGGTGTGCTGCTTAGATTCCTTTCAGTGTTTTTTCAGGAGCAGTGTGACTGGGTCATATGGAAGTTCTAATTGTATTTTTTGGAGGAAGTCCTGTATTGGGTTCTATAGTGGTCATGCCATTTACATTCCCACCACCCAATGTATGGGGCTTCATTGTCTCTCCATCCTCACCAGCATTTGTTTTTTCTTTTTTTAAAAATGAAATTCTGAAAATATCTATTTATTATGTATGCAGTGTTCTGCCTGCATGTGTCCTTGCAGGCCAGAAGAGGGCACCAGTTCTCATTACAGGTGGTTGTGAGCCACCATGTGGTTGCTGGGAATTGAACCCAGGTCCTCTGGAAGAGTAATCAGTGCTCTTAACCACTGAACCATCTCTCCAGAGCTGTTGTTTTTTCTTAAATAATAACATTCTAACAAGGGGGAGAGGAACTGTCAGTGTTATTTGGTTTTGCCCTACACCAGTAGCTAAGAATGTTGAGTATTTTTTCATGTATCCATTGGCCATCTCTACTTTATCTTTTGAGAGATGTCTATTTATTTCATTTGCTAATTGATTGCCAGGGGTTGGGTGGTCTTTTTGTTTGTTTGTTTGTTTGTTTTGAGTTCTCTATATATTGTAAACTCCCTTCCCTACTGTATGTGTAGATAACAAAGATTCTTTTCCATTCTCTAGGCTGTCTCTGAATTCTGTTTATTGTTTCTTTGGTTGTGTGGAAACTTTTAATTTCTTGCAGCATCTTCTGTTAATTCTTTCAGTCGTTTACTGTGAAGCTATTGGAGTCTTCTTCACAAAGTCATTGTCTATGGCCCTATCTTGAGGTATTTTCCTCAAGCAGTTTCAGGGTTTCAGGCCTTACATTAAGGTCTTTGATCCATTTGAGCTGATTTTTATATAGGGCGAGAGACACGAGTATAGCGTCATTCATGGACTAGTGGGTATCCACTTTCCCTGGAACCATTTTTTGAATAGGCTTTCTCTCCGGTGTATATTTTTCCATCTTTATAAAACAAAAACAAACAAGCAAAACAACAAATCAAAACTGTCAACTATAGTTTTGTGAGTTTATCCCTGAGTCCTCTTTTCTTTTGTTATCATCATCATCATTGTTCTTATTATTATTTTGGTTTTTTGATACAGGGTTTCTCTGTATAACAGTCCTGGCTGTCCTGGAACTTACTATGTAAACCAGGCTGGCCTGGAACAAACGCACGGAGATCTGCCGGCCTTTGCTTCTGAAGTGCTGGGATTAAAGGTGTATGCCGCCATGCCTGGCTGAGTCCTGTTTCCTACTCCATTGGTGTATGTGTCTGTCCATGCCAGTACCATGATGTTTTTGAGGCCATGGATCTGTAATATAATTGAAATCAAGCATTGCAATACTGCTTGCTCTGTTGATTTTTGCTGAGGAAGGACTTGACTATTTGGGATTTTGTGCTTTAAGAATATATTTTCATTCTGATGTCTGCTCCCTACTTTTCACTGGAAAGTTCCAGAATTTTCTGTGCAGTGATGCTAAATTGTAAGATACACAAAAATGATCTTACACATAAAATGCATTTAAAAAGTTTTGTTTTCCACGTAAAATGTATCTGGCAGGTAAAGTCACAACCTCTACTTTATAATCTTTCATTTTGGGGTGTTTCACAGGAGAGCTGGAGGCAGCATAGGATAGTAGAGAGCCCAAAGCAGGGGAAGACTGAGTAAGAACTGGGATGTACTCCTGCTATATGCTTTGGGATTGGTTATTTTGCTTACTCATTCATTCACTCAACTAGTCACATAGGCACCTGGGAAGCGCCAGGTTGTGTCTGTGTGCCATAGTTACAGGGGAGACCACTGACAGCCCATATTTACAGGGCTTTCAGGCAATTTCATACTGGTGTATTTGGTTTTGGGAGAGCAGAAGCACAGCCAGATCTCAGGGCTCCCAGAGAGGTCTCTGGCTAGGATGACATCATGGAATCTCCCCAGATAGGAAGGTAAGGCTCAGAGGCTCTTGAAGGGGTCAGCCAGGGAGCTGTGAGGGGCTGCAAAAGACTGCTTTAGACAGGAACAGCTCTGTGTATGAAGAACTAGAGAGCAGTGACTCTCTGTAGAGTGTATATGTATATAGAGTATATATGTACATGTGCATGTATATGCACGTGTATATGCATATGTGACAAAGGATGATATAGAGTTTAGGACTAGAATCTTCACGGAGAACCTGCAGAGGTGATTTTCTGTGGATAATATGGGATACAGTGTTCTCATTCGACTATCCTCCCTTTAGTTCAAAATGTTCATGGAAGAGAACATAGGTGATGCCCCAAAACTCTACTTAGAGTAACAGGGTAGCTTTCTTAGATTAAATCAGCTTTCTAGGGGATATTTAGATTGCACATCTGGGTTTCCCCAGCCTCAGTTGCATCTTACAAAATATGCATATGTTTTAGTGTGGTGATTATAGAAGTTTGTCTGTGCATAAAAAAAAAATCCCCTGGGGATTTTATGGAAATGCTGGTTCTGATTCAGCAGGTCTGAGTAGGCCTACAATTCTGTATTTAAAGGACTCAGGTGACTATGATTCCTCTGGTTCAAGAGCCCCACTTCAAATATGGGGGTTCATTTGTTAGAAACAATGTCATGTAGTGCAGACTAGCCTCAAACTCACCCTGTAGCTGAATATTACCGCCAGCTCCTGATCCTCCTGCGTTCATCTTGTGAGTGTTAGGGTGCAGGTGTACACCACCACAGAATAATAAGGACCTTAGGCATGAACAGAAGGCACAACTCAGAGCCACCGATTTACTGATGGTCAGTATTTGAATTACTTAAAATACATTCTTGTGTGTGTGTCCAATGGCCTGTCCTCTGTCTCTGTCTCTGTCTGTCTCTGTCTCTGTCTCTCTCTGTCTCTCTCTGTCTCTCTCTTTCTCTCTGTCTCTGTCTCTCTCTCTGTCTCTGTCTCTGTCTCTCTCTCTCTCTCTCTCTCTCTCACACACACACACACACACACACACACACACACACATACACACACACACAGGTGTACTTAATTTGAGCTTATCCTGCTGGCTGTGCACAAATGACTGACAGCTTATCAAGCACCAGATCAACTCTTCTTGTTGTCAGTTTCACAGCAGGTCAGAAAACCTGTCATGCCATCCCCACCCTTTCTTAGGAGCTCCTGTACTTCTCTTTTCTCTTAGCTATGCCCTAGAGTACTATAGAAATGTCAGAGCAGGACACTTAGACATCTGGTAACTTCAAAGTCCAAGAGACCCACCTGATACCATAGCTCTTTCTTCATGCCGTGAGGCTTAAGGTGTGGTAAGGTTTCTTTTAGTACCGGGATGGTCTAGTGTATTCCAGAATGTTTGACTCAGAACCTTCCAGTAGGCCAGGCTCCTGAATGTTCATGGAGGTTTCTCTGGCACATGTGCATTGCTAATGCATTTGAGGTCCTTTTATTTTCTTTCCCTCTTTCATAAGATACAACTGGTTCGTTGTCATCAAGTAATGGACTTCAGTGATGGTCCCTGCTGAAATAAATCAGAGACTTCTTGAGCTGTAAAACCACCATTCTTGCTCTCTCTTGTTCAGCTATTCTCCCTTAATGATCAGAGCTAGAATAATTTCCAACTGCTCTCTCATCTTCATAAGAGCCTGGTAGTCTAGTATTCTTCAATGGAACAACTCCTGCAATTATAACCAAATCTTTGCCAGAATCTCAGCTACATTTGCTGTGCAGCCAGGCATGGTAAGGAAATCTGGAAGGCACCACAGAGGACTTGTAGTTACCAACAGTGTTGCCAGTTGGTAAGTCAAGACTTCAAGCTTATTTTCTTTGTTAGATCTACTTTCCAGAGTATTCCACTGTAACATCTTATTAGTGACCACAGCAATTAAGACTCACAGCCCATTTTATCTGCAGTGCCTCGAAGTCTCCCTCAATCAATGCTTTCACAAGTGACAGTGTGAGTGATGGTGAAAGCATGGCATGGCAGAGATGACCAGTGCCCACTCTCCCTCTGGTGTGGGCTTTTCTATGGAGTCTTCAAATACAGCATTCCAATACTCAAATTCCATTGGGGGGTCCTGTTGGTTATACCTCATACCTTGTATTGATTACCGTCTTGGTCAAAGATCAGTAGATATTGGGGCATACTCATAGTTCTAAAGATGGTTTAAGGAGGACTAATCCAGTCACCTTAAGAGATGCCTATCAATCCATGCACTCTGGAAAGAACCTTTAATTTTTTCTATTAATCATGTCATATCTCCTTTCACAGGTATGTTTTATAAGCCACCTGGAATTCCCCCTTGTAAATCACATAGAGTTATTTCCATAGAATAAGCCAGTTTACTCCCAACTTTGATGAAAATCTATTACTTCCTGACTAATTTGTCATATAGCAAACACACACACACACACACACACACACACACACACACACACACGATACACATATACCACTGTCTGTTTCTACATGATAGCATATGTTTTAAGCTTTGGTAGGTGATTTACATACTTTATGTTGATCCACACATGTTAAATTCTGTTTATTAAATTCATTAAACAACCCAGCGCACTCAATTACTAATAGATTATTTTAAACTGCCACCCAGAAGGGTTAGTCTGAGTGTCTTTAGGGATTCTGTTTTATTCAACAAGGTAAACAAGTAAAAGACAGACTGGGCTCATTTCTTACCTGTAATTTTCTTTCTCTAATTTTCCACCCCCAAACTCTCCATCACTCATCTCAACAAATGTTGGCCAGTGTTGTTGATTGAATGGTACCACCTCCCAATTCATGTCTTGCTGTCCTACCCATATTGCCTCATGTGATTGTATTTGAAGATGGGGCCTTTAAAAAGATAACAAAGTTGAAAATGAGGTCACCAGGGTGGGCTCTAAGCCAATATGATTATGAACATAAACTTTGAACAGAGGATATACAGAGGCAACACCCTGTGAAGACTCAAAAAACAAAAACAAAAACAAACAACAAAACCAGCAACCTACCAGCAAAGGAGAGAGGCCTCGGAAAACTAACACCTTGATTTGGGGAATTATACTTACAGGCTTTGAGAATTGTGAGGAAATAAATTTCTGTTGTTTCAGCCACCCAATCTGTGATACTTGGTGATGGTGAGTTATCAAATTAACACAACTAGTCATTAAAAGAATAATGGACCGGGATACAGGTCACTGGTAGAGTGCTTGCCTAGCATGTACACGGACCTGGATTCAATATCCAGTAACTGAAGAATATTAAAATTGACTTAAAAGTGTGTCATGACTAATCTTCATTGTCAACTAGACAGGGTTTGGAAGCACTCAGTGACACACCTCTGGGTATATCTGTGAATGTTTCCAGAGAAGTTTAAGGGAGGGAGAGGGCTTACTCACCTTGACTATGAGTGGACCATCCCACAGGCTGTGGGTCTATATTGAATAAAAAGGTGAAATGGAGGAACCGAGCAATTGTAGGTGGACTTTCTCTGTCCCACCAGTCAGCTCTGCCCCTCTAGCTGGCTCTCAAATAACCACACAGAGACTTATTATTAATTATAAATGCTTGACCAATAGCTTAGACTTGTTACTAACTGGCTCTTTCAACTTAAAGTAACCCATATTTCTTATCTATGCTCTACCATGCAAAGGTTCCTTTTTACAAGATGGCATATTCATCTCATACTTCCTCTGTATCTGGCTGGCAACTCCCATCTCCACCCTTCTTCCCAGCATCCTCTCTGCCCCCCAAATCCTGCCTAGCTATTGGCCAGTCAGCTCTTTATTAGCAACAAGAAAACACATCTTCACAATGTACAAAAGGATTATTCCACAGCAAGCAATAAACCAGTACGCATCTGTCCCTGATTCCTGACCTCAGACCCAATGTAACCTGCTTCCTACTTCTGCATCCTTCCATGATGGACTTTATCCTGACAGTTTTAGCCAAAACAGACCCTCCCCCTTAATTTGTTTCTTATCATTTATTTAATCACAGTGACAGAAAAGTAATTAATACAGGGAGTGAACTAAATTTTAGCCTGAGTTTCACACCCAGGCACCTTAATCTGGCCTTTCCTTTTTCTTTTGCTTTATTAATAAATTAATTTTCCCCAGCTCAATTGCATTTTCCCTTCCCTACCCCTTGTCCTCCCAGTCTCTCCCCCAACCCTCTCCCTCCACATCCACTCCTCCTCCTTTCTCTTCAGTAAAGGGCAGGCCTCCCATGTGTATCAGCCAGCCATGGCATATCAAGTTCCAATGAGACTAGGCACCTTCTCTCCTATTAAGGCTGGATAAGAGGCAACCCAGTAGGAGGAAAGGGTCCCAAAAGCAGGTAACAGAGTCAGAGACAGCCCCTGTTCCCACAGTTAGGAGTCCCACGGAAGACTAAGCTACACAACTGTAACATATATGCAGAAGGCCTAGGTCAGTCCCGTGCAAGCTCTCTGGTTTGTGGTTCAGTCTCTGTGAACCCCAATGAGCCCACGTTTGTTGACTCTGTGGGTTTTCTTTCAGTGTCCTTGCCTCCTCTGGCTCCCATAATCCTTCCTCTCTCTCTTCCCTGAATTCCACCTAATGTTTGGCTGTGGGTCTCTGCATTTGTTTCCATCAGTTGCTGGGTGAAGCCTCTCTGATGTCTATTGTGCTAGGCAATGATTTACGAGTTTAGCAGAATGTCATTAGGAATCATTTCATCGACTTTTTATTTTTTGCCAGTCATATTTGGTTCTATTCTAGGTCTCTGGGCCATCCAGACTCTGGGTCCTGGTGCTCCAGGCAGTGCAAGGGGGAGGCTCTCTCTCATGGTATGGGTGTTAAGCTGGGCTAATCATTGGTTGGCCACTTCCATAATTCCTGGACTACCTTAACCCCAACATATCTTATAGGCAGGGCAAATTGTAGGTCTACTGCTGGTGGGAGTGCAAACTTTTGGCTATGCTAAAGACTTCTAATTAATATTCTAAATTCCATCTCTTAACTCATTCAGAGTCTACCCTGATTATCATCTAAAAATGCATCTAAAAAGTTAAATAATAAAAGTTAATATATAACTTAAGTCTCTGATGGTTTCATTATTTAAATAATAAAGCTTTAACAGTTTTGCAAGACATTCAAGGCCCTTCATAATCTAGACTAATTTACTATCTTTACATCTTCACAAATACACTTCTCTCTTGCCTTTTATCCTGTCAACCAATTCATATCTTTTATGACAGGAAACATACTTTTCACCCCTTCATGATTTGGGTGATTATAGTGGTATTTTATTTGTACTGAAATGTGATTTTATTTGTATGTTAATAAATAAAGTTGCCTAGGGGTCAGAGCTATTAGCAAGCCATAGGGAAAGCTGGTTGTGGTGGTGCACGCCAGTAAGATTTGCTGATGGAGGCGCATGCCTTTAATCCCAGCACTTGGTAGGCAGAGCTAGGTAGATCTCTGTGTGTTCAAGCATACAGTCGCAATGGAGACACACGCTCCAATGTGTGTCTGGAGGTCTGTACAGACAAGCAGTGACGAGGCAGTCATGTGGTTGGGTTTACAACCAATGAGAAGGCAGAACAGGAAGGCTATATAAAGACAAACAGACAGGAAGTAGCTCCTTTTCGGAGAGGTCTCTTGGCGGAAGAGGCTAGCTGGCAGCGGGCGGATAAGGCTCTTAGCTCTGACCTCTTGGGCTTTTATCTTTACCTTGGCTCTGTGTTTCTTATTTAATAAGACAGTTGGTTACTTCTACAGGTGATATTAACTTTCATCTATAATGTTCTTTACTCTTGTTTTACTAATTAAAACTATATATCTTACAGGGCCAGACAAACTATTTTTTTCATGAAACTTTCATTGGTACTTATAATTAAAATTGATAGTCTCATACTTTGTGGCCCACCAACCCACATGTGGAACTTTCTGAGTTTCCTTTGAATTTGTTGTATTTTGTTCTAGTTTTACATCACTGAATTTTTCCAGCAAGTGGTAAGCTGTGAGGGTTCACTTTCTATTCCAACCCACTGTATTGGATAAGAATACTTATTATAGGTCACTTATAAACACCCACTGCATTCGATAAGGATATTGTTATAGGCGGCTTATAAACATTCAGATGAATGAAAAGAATTTTCCAAGTATTAATTCTACAAGAGTTATGGGTTTAGAAGCATGTTGTCAATTTGAGTCTGTTCCTTTTGTGGAGTATATGGCTTACATTTTTTTTACAGGTTATAAAGTAGCTCTTAGAATATGTTATGTGAAATCCAAATTAATCAAAGGCATGACAATTAAATTTCTCTTTGAATGTCCTCAGAATAAAAATTCAGACAAATCATTTAAAAAGAAGAATTTTGATTGCATCTGCCAAATCTAAAATATTTTTAGAAATATTTTATGGAGAGTGCCAATTGTCTTGAAGCTCATCCCAGGATTAAGGGGACAGCAGAATCCATTTTCTGAATTCAGAGGAGGAGCTGTTTGGACTTGATAGTGACCTTACCATTTAGCATTTGAGAAGTCGCCAACACTAAAACACTAAACCCTTCACCATTGTCATCTTCTTTCCCAGGTATCTTGAAAGTCAAGGATGGTATAAGTATTACTGGTTGGTTGGACAGGATTCTGTGTTATGATGAATGGTCTAACCATTCCATACTCCCAATTTGAGAATCCTTTCATTGTAGAGTTTACCATGGTGTTTTGTTTTTTTTTTTTTTGGGGGGGGGGTTTGTTTTTTATTTTGTGTTGTGTGTGTGTGTGTGTGTGTGTTTGGGTTTTTTTTTTGTTTTTTGTTTTTTGTTTTTTTTGAGACAGGGTTTCCCTGTGTAGCTTTGTGCCTTTCCTGGAACTCACTCTGTAGCCCAGGCTGGCCTCAAACTCAGAAATCTGCCTGCCTCTGCCTCCTGAGTGCTGGGATTAAAGATGTGCACTACCACCACCCAGCAACAATGCCATGGTGTTTTGTTTCACTTTTGTATGTTGGTTTCTGATCCAACTTGGTTAGAGAAAATAAAGACCCTTACAATTTAAATATCTAATATGACTACTCTGGTTGTTTTTTGAGGACTCCCTGGAAGTACTTTGGAAAGCCCTCACTCTTCAGAGACTACAAGTTGACAATTTCTAATTTAGTAACACTAATTCATTCAGCTTCATGGCCAAGGCAGATTTACTTTGCTCTCACGGCACAAAGGCTGAAAGTTTCTACTTCATGCCATTTCACAAGGCACTTCCATAGCATTCCTGAATCTTGACAAGGAGGACCTTTCTTAGTCATGGTTAAATGGAATTCAACAAGAAGATTTGACAGGAGCTCCACTGTTTGGCATCCTCTACTTACTCGTTGCCAGAGGATTCAATTTCTCTACTCCAACCTTAACCACAGAATGAATAAAGAAAAATTTGCAGTGACAATTCAAATTATGTTATTTTTCTCCCACAATCCTTACAACATCACCACGGAGTAGATATTATTATTAGGCCAAACCACATGTAATTGCCATGAAATAGGTAAAACAGAGTTGATAGTTGCACTTTTATAGGTTTAAATTCTATTATTAATATCTCCATTATATAGAAGAGAATGATTACATTTAGAGGTCAGATAATTTGTGTGGGTTATGGAGCTAGGTAGCAAAGACAGACCTGCCATTAGAGACCTAGGTCTACCTTTTTGTAATGTCTGCTCTCTGCTATGCTGAAGCACATAACTAGACCAAGAGAAAAAGAAGCACACCTTTTTCCCCATCCTCATCGATGCAGAAGAGAAAGAGATAGGTAGCAATTCTTTGCTGTAGTCATATTTGTGACTCATGAAAACAGATCCAGACTTGTGCAAGCATATACATTCACGTTTCCTCCCTACGAGCCTTAGCTATGCTCACTAAACAATGGTATTACATTTCTTGAGTTATGAATAGATACAGTGATGGTTTTAAAACACATATTACATTAATCCACCAAGGCTGTGTGTGACTAGCTAGAAGATCCTTGCTCTGGCTTTGTGTTGTCATCTATGTTTTAGCTGTTAGGTTGTAAGACACTTGGGCACAGACATCTTTGTCATTTCCCTCCCAGTCAATGTCAGTGTGCTCACTGACATTTAGGGTAGTAATGTCAGCCTAGAAGACTGATCTAGAAGTTGGACCTACAATGGTCTAACTACAGATAAAAACATTACAGTCCAAATGAAAACAAACATAACAGTGCAAACAAAGTTATATACACAGAGTCTAAGAATGACCCTGTTGGGAGTTGGGCCCACTGTACCTCGTATTACTCTTTCTACTCTTCTCCATGGAGGGCTGCTTTTCATTTCTTTCTTTACCAGCCTGGCATCTGGGAGCTATGATCAGCCTCTCTACTCATGCCCTAGTTCTAAAAGAATAGAGCAGTTGATTTATGCATAAGAAATCTAACAGAATATAGAAGGTCATTCATGGAAATCTAAGGAGCTGTTTAAACAGTGGTGGTCATGCAAATTAATGTGATTGCTGGCCCAGGTCCTGAAAGAAATTATGTTGAGCTGAATAGCAACCAAGCTATGGGAGAGTTGGATTTTTAATAAAGTTTGAAAGCATACATTTCACTCTGGTACCTATTATTTTTCATGTTATTATTGGGCGTCTCTACTAGTTGCATGAAATTAATAATGTATATAATAGGTCCATAAATATTGGTTTGTAAGGGAGAGGTTGGATATAGTAGTTGGTTGGTGGAAGCATGGTTGGTGGAGGTGAATATTTATCTTCACTGTATGAGTAGACAATGTGAAATGACATTGGAATATAATTTTTTTTAAGTTAGGCAATGGATGGAAGCATTCTCTGGAGTTAGGATCTTTATGACTCTCTCTCTCTCTCTCTCTCTCTCTCTCTCTCTCTCTCTCTCTCGTTGCTAACAGTTGTTTTTGAAGGTGCCAGTGGATAAACTGTCTTGAAGTTGATGTTTCTCTGCCTTTGGCAGTTCTGCCCCACCTATTCCAACAATGAGCTACTTGGGCAATTGATCTGGTGAAGTTCAGGAATTTCTGGACTTGGATAATGAAAAACAGGAAGTGGTGCAAGATGCCTTTGGCTGATCCCTCTGAAGTCTCGCCCTCCTTCCCCCATCCATTAATTCCCTTGTCCCATTTCTCCCTATCACTGAGTGCTCAACTTCCACAAGAGATGGCAATTGGAGCCAGTGAGATTTCTAAATCCCAGTAAGCTGCTGCTACAGTTAAAATCTTCTGGTTTTATTACCACTTATTCTTTGTACACACAGGGTAAAACTGATCAATAATACTAAGACAATCTCTGTGTTGGATCAACCATGAAAGATAAAAAGCAAACCAGACATGATGTGCCTACAGAAATCCAAACACCTTCCATAAGGTGACTTTTTGAAGAATGTAGGAAAGTAAACATACACCATGTGGGAAAAATATAAAATGAAGAATCATAGACCCACCTTCCTGCTTAAGAAATAGAACACAGTATTGTCTCAGAATCTTTCTTCGGTGTGGGTCCTTTCCAGTTCCAATAACTCTTGCCTCTCAGCAATAACCATAACCCTGAATAGTATATTATTAATTTCTTTACTTTCTTTTATGGTTGTATAATATATATATATATATATAGACAAGAAATAAATTATTTCATTTCATAAGTTTATGATCTTCACAAAAATGTAATCATACCTATGTGTGTGTGTCTAAGATTTATGTTTTTGTAATTTAGTTTTTTTAAAACATAATTTTCTTGAGACCAGTCTATGCTGTTGTGTATATCTAAGGCTTTCTTATTCTTAAATGTCACCTAGTATTCTATCATTTGTAGTTATTCTTCTGTTGATGGCACCTGGACTGGTTCCATTTGTTCCTGTAATATAAACAATGATACTCTAAACATTCATGCTCTTTGTATTTCTGGAGCACACACATAGTTTTGCAGTGTATACTGACAAGGATAGAAACCCCAGGTTATAGAGGATACACTGATTCAGTGTGCTAGATGATGTCAGATTCTTCCTAAAAGGCTTGCATGAATCTACATCCCCAGTTGCTTATGAGATGTGGTATTAGCCATGAATATTCTGGTTCTTATAAATACGTTAAGCATGAATTAATATTTCACTATAATTTTCCTCAGTCATAATGAAAATTATTTCCTTCATATTTTTATGAGTCATCTGTAGCATGAGTCTTAAAAGTTCTTATTAATAAAATCAAACCTGAGCCAGGTATTGGGGTGAACACTGGAAGATCAGAGAGACAGAACGAACCACAACTATCTCACCTCGCGGGATCCTCAGCTGGTCTTGTTTCCTCAGACTGGAGGCCTCTATGTCCTCACATCCAAATGACTCTCAGCTGAACTGCTGCTAGAAGCCTGAATGCTTAACTAGCCCAAATGCTTCTCCATGGCAAATGCCTCTCCAGGGCAAATGCCTCTCCAGGGCAAATGCCTCTAGTTTCTGGTCCTCACGCCTTATATACCTTTCTGCTTTCTACCACCACTCCCTGGGATTAAAGGCTTGCTTTCTGGGATTAAAGGCGTTGGTCACTATGCTTGGGTGTATCCTTGAACACATGGATTTCTGCCTCAGGAATGCTAGGATTAAAGGCGTGTGCTACCACTGCCTAACCTTTAATATTTAACATTGTGGCTGTTCTGTCTCTGACCCCAGATAAGTTTATTAAGGTACACAATATTTTGGGGAACACAATACCACCACAGTCATCCACATTTATTGTTTGAGGATCCTAGTCAGATGTTTTTCTCATTGTTTTATTGGGAGGTTAATTTTATTTTATTTAATATATTTTGAAAATTATTCTTTGAGAATTTTATACATGTGTACCATGTATTTTGATCATATTCACTTCTTATTTCTCTAATATCCTCCCCAATGCTCCCCTTCCAACTTTATATCCTCTTTTTTTAAAAGTTCACTGAGTTCATTTAGTGTATATTGTCCTTTGTTGATTACATTTGAGAAATATTCAGTGTGTTATAATAAATAAATATAGCAAGTGGCTATGTCAAAGGTCACTACACAAGTCAGGGGCATATAGTATATGGTGATATTTCATTTGTACTGAAATGTGATTTTATTTGTATGTTAATAAATAAAGTTGCCTGGGGGTCAGAGCTAATAGCAAGCCAAAGCAGAAGCCGGGCAGTGGTGGTGCACACCTTTAATCCCGATCACATGACAGGCAGATCTCTGTGTGTTCAAGGATACAGCCAGCATGGAGACACACCCTTTAATCTCAAAACCAACCATAGAAGACCTGGAGGTCTGTATAGACAGGCAGTGACGAGGAGGTCATGTGGTTGGGTTTACAACCAATGAGAAGGAAGAACAGAAAGTCAATAAAAAGACAGATACACAGGAAGTAGGTCTCTTTCTGAGGGGAAGGACAACAGCAGCAGCGAAGGGTAAGTGCTGTGGGATGTTCTGTATGGCAAATGTGTTGCTAATAAAGCACTGATTGGCCAGTGGCTAGGCAGGAAGTAGGCGGGACTAACAGAGAGAATTAAAAGAGCAGGAAGGCAGAAGGAGTCACTGCCTGCCAACCTGCCAGCCAGCAACCGCCAGGACAAGCAGCATGTAAAGATGCCGGTAAGCCACGAGCCATGTGGCAAGGTATAGATTTATGGAAATGGATAACTTAAGATATAAGGACAGTTAGCAAGAAGCCTGCCACGGCCATACAGTTTATAAGCAATAGAAGTCTCTGTGTTTCCTTGGTTGGGTCTGAGTGGCGGTGGGACTGGCAGGTGAAAGAGATTTATCCTGACTGTGGGCCAGGCAGGAAAACTCTAGCTACAGGTAAGGAAGGTTTTTTTAGTGTCATCTCTTAGCTACTACTCTGACCTCTTGGGCTTTTAACTGCATTTGGCTGTGTTTCTTATTTAATAAGATTGTTACATCTACAATAGTATTTAGTCATTCTGATGCTTGGAAATATAATGAGACTTAATCCCCCTTTAAATGTGTTTAATGGGCTGCTCTTCAGGGTATATGTTTATTATTGCAGTTTCGGTTGTTTTCATAGGTTCATACACATGAGGAAATGTTAACTTGTATAATTAAATACATAAGTTTATTGTAGGCCAATTATACCCCAATAAAGTTGTTTTGAACTTCCCCAAATAGTTGCATTTCTACATAAAAACTCTCTCTATATGTATCTACACATACATACACAGGTATCAATCAAGGATGTTTCTATCACACACAGGTGTGTTATGTACACACACACAATATATATATATATGCATATAAAATATATAATCTAACACAATGAATAATCTAAAATTTGGGGAGTTGTCTCATCTTAGTGAATAATGCATTTGATGACTTTTCTCACATCATTCATTTTGTCTGTTTTGTCGTCTAGTTTTGCTAACCTGGACACCTAAAACGGTGAATAGAAACACTGCTAGCTGATACCTTATTTTGTAGCTGATTTTTTTGTTTGTTTGTTTATAGAGACAGGTTTCCTTATATAGCCTTGGCTAGCTTGGACCTTACTATGTAGACTAGGCTTTCCTCAAGTTCACAGAGATCTGCTTGCCTCTGCCTTTGTTTACTAAGACTTTTTAAAATTAAGTGTGTTATTTTACAATTATTAAAATACTATTTTTCTCTAAATTCACTTTTGTGATGATGAACTATATCATTACATTTTATCATGTCAAAGCGAACTTGCATTCCTGGAATGAATCCAAATTGTTAATTTTGTTTCGTCTTTTAAATTTTTACAACTTCTTTATTTTATGTATACTAAGAGGTTTTCTGTATCATGGTAATAGGTTTCTTTGGCAACACAATAAGCCAGATCAAGGCAAACTGAAAAAATAAAAGAACAGGTTTATTTGAGCAAAGCAACTCCCAGGTGAGTTCTCCAGTCCCAGAGATCGAGGCCAGAGAAGTCACATGCTCAAGCTAAAGCAGGGAGCTTATACACCCTACAGGGGAAGGTGATAATGTGTCCACCACAAGCTGGGTTTGTTCCCAAGCATGGTCAAAGACTGAGCACTTTAGGTGGGGACTTAAGCTGCTGGCAACTTCAGGGGAGGAGCTGAATGCAGAACTGGGCTCTTTGGTGCCTTTTCTTTGTTGGAGATTCTCTGAGAGGGCGGGGTTTGGAGAGAGAGAGATGGGGGTTCTTAGACCATACGAGAGTGAGCTGGAGGTTCCAACCAAACATGTATGAGTGTTTTGCTTGTATGTATGTGTGTGCAACACATGTATGCCTGCTGCCTGCTGCCCGCTGCCTGTGGAAGCCAGAAGAGGGCATCGGATTGATCACCTGGAACTGAAGTTATAGAAGGTTATGAGCCACCATGCGGTTGCTAGGAACTGAACCCAGGTCCTTCACACGAACAAGTGTTCTTGACTGCCAAGCTGTCTCTCCAGTCCCATTCTACATCATCTTTTAAATTTATTGTTGCCCCCCCCAATTTATTGTTGTCCTTGATTTACTAATATTTTAATTTCTCTATTGGTTGGAACAGTAATTCATAACTTTTCATGCTTCAATATAAAGAAAAAAATGATACTTACTTTATAACATGTTGAAACAATTGGAGAGATATTTGGAAGTGTCTACATATACTGTTGAAAGCATTCATAACAACTAGTTAATTGTAAGTAAAATAGAACAGAAAGAATTAGTCTCTGAAACATAAAATTCTAAATTTTATATTAATATTACCTTATAATATTAGAAATATAAACAGAACATTTTAAAATTATTTCATCAGATTTTTCTTTTGAGTCAAATCACCATGTATCTTTTCTAATCAAGACTTAAAAAGTATAATCTCTTAAAATTCTTGATCATTATCACCAACAAACTTCATATAATTTAATGATAAAAACTTAAATTTTTTACAATATTATTTAAAGAATCTAATCACTGCTCATTTTCTTTCCTTGGAAAATATAATATTAGAGATTTTGCTATTTTGTGGAACTGCAAAGACAATTCTAATGGAAATTTAATTTGTGGGCTGTGCAGGCATTATGGTAGCAGTCACTTTGAAAGGATGTGGGAATGTGCTATTAAATGGGCAGGTCAGCTACAGGCAGGCAGACATGCCCTCTGCAAGTGGCTCACAAGTATCTCTCCAAATCCATGGCCCCTAGGACCTCAGGATTTGACTTTGGTTGAAAACAGTGCATTTGCCTACAGAGGTAAGATCAAGTTAGATTGGATTATAGTGGGTTCTACAGCCAAGCACTGAATCTTTATAGGAAAAGGAGACATGTGTAGAGGCTATGTGATGATGGAGACGAGACTGCAAGCCAAAGGAAGCCAAGGATTGCTGGAGACCTCCAAAAGCTTAGAAGCAATGAAGGATTCGTCCCCAAAGACTTTAGCATGGGCATTATTTACCCACTGATACCACGATCCAGAGTTCTCACCCCTAGAACCAGAAGACAAAATTTCTGTTAAGTCACACAGTCTGTGATAATTTGCAGTGTTAGTCCTAAGAAACTAACACATCCCCTGAGTGAGAACAGATAACTATATGCCCCATAAAGCTTTGTGTTCAGGAGGCCCTGCCTGTTTCCTCAGCCTCCACACCCTCTAACCGTGACAAATTAGTTTGCATGCCTTGCTTCTGCAGAACCAAGATTATAATGTCTGATGGTTATGCTGTCTGCTATGGTCAGTCTACAGGTAGCTGATGAAGAGAATGTTCAGGTGGTAGCTCTCCTCTTGGACTGCGCTCTGAAAATTAGATGGCATTCTCACTCTCTTGTGGACTGTGGAGCTACTATCCTTCTGCTCCAGTCTTCCTTGGAGAGCCAGGATAGGTTGTATCTCAACAGGAGTGTTTACCCAACCAGAGGCTCAGCTATTGCAGGCCCTGGTGATCATTCCACCTGCAGACAGGCTCCTGGTGCTTGTTGGTAAGCTCAACCTTTGGCTCAGCCAAGCTTGCTACTGTGTGTACCTGTGTACAACTGTCCCTGGTGTGTGTGTGTGTGTGTGTGTGTGTGTGTGTGTGTGTGTGTATGTTTAATCAGTGTGGATTTCTGCTCCCTCATTCAAACCTGGACTTCCTTACTTTTTCCATAAATTAGAAAATTAGGATTATTTTATCTAGCTTATTTCTTTGTTTTGCACCAAAGGCTTTTGTAGGAACACTTTAGGAAAATGGAGTAAGGCTGGCTTGTGTGTCTATGTTCACTTGGTCTCTGTGTGCTCCTGTGCCTTGAGGGTAGACCTGCTACGGAGATCTACTTATGGAGCACACTAGAAGCTTTTCCCCCAGGCTTACCAGAACTTACAAGGACTAGGCTGGGAGAGTTTTCAGTCAGGACACATGGTGGCCAAGCGTGATAACGTATTTACATAATCTTCACAATTTAAACTAGCATTAGGTTCACTTGGGTTCAAATCCCTGCCTGCTACTACTTCTTAGTAGTGTGACATGAGCAAGTCATTTATGTTCTTCACCTTCAAAATCTTCATTTGTAAAATAATATTGCCTTCTATCACTGAGCCATGGTGAGCGTTAGATGAAGTGATCCAAATTAGGGACTTGGCCCATTTCCATGGGCTTGATAAATGTTGAGCATTGCTATCCTTGCTACTGTTGTTAACTGGAACGAGCTGTAGATAATTAGTAGGAAGAGAAGCTAGGTTGCTCTCTGATCAGATCTGAGACCTGCTCCACAGGAGAAAATCTACGTCTGGTACTATAAATCCCATAACAAACACATGGCTGAAGAAGTCATGGGTCCTAGAGGGGAATTTAATATGTTGTTCAATTGACACAGTATTTAACAGCCAATTAATTGTGTTTGTATTTTTAGGCAAATTCTACTCTCAGAATTAATCAGATAAGCCTCTCTTTGCAGTGAGTATCAGTGAATTCAGGGACCCATGGATTTTCAAGTGATGACTGACTGCTCAGTCTTAAACAAGGTATTTATATCACCTCTTCCATGGCTGTGGGAATGTCATGGAAGAGGGGGCAGAAAGAACTTGGGAGAATGCAGTCTTCTGAGTATGACACAGTCAGATTACATCAATGGACTCAGAGTGGCTATGGTTATCTGTTGGGTGGTACTTTGTTTGTGTTCTGACAAATAAAGCTTGCCTGGAGTTCAGAGGGCAGAGCTAGCCACTAGTTAACTATAGCAGCTGGGCAGTGATGGCTCACACCTTTAATCTCAGTACTTGGGAGGCAGAGACAGGAAGTTGAGGGGGGGGCGGACAGGATCTTGGCCCTTTTGGTTGGAGGATCTGGAGAGGTAAGAAGTCACTGGTACTGCTCCTGTTTCTCTGATCTTTCAGGTTATTACCCCTATATCTGACTCCTGGTTTTTATTGATGAGATTAACTAGATTTACACTTTAGTTATCTGCAGTGGAACAACACAAGACAGGTCGAATCAGTGATCAGTCATGAATGGGGAGGAACTGAAGGGGCTCTACCCCTCCCTGGTGAACTCTTGGCTACCACTGGATTCTGGGAGAGGGGTAGTCATTGACATCTGTTGTGTGTTTGCTGCTGAGTCCACCAAGCTCCAGTGGATAGTCCAAATTCATGGCCACTCAGAAGGACTTGTTTAAATTTAGTGGGTCACAAAACAATAAAGATATGAATGTGAGGAAGACGAATTGACAAAGGTGGGAAAAAGATAAAGGGTGGAGGATAAGAGTAACCAGAATGTGTTATAACCATGAATGAATTTAATTAATAAAAAGGTCCCTATCTGCTGCTTTACTTTGCATGTCCCTTTCTCTTGGAGTTTTCATGGCTTCTCAATAAAACCTAACTCCTTGCACTCCGCTTCCCACAATGGGTAGGGTTTGAATATCTATTATTCTGCTCCACTTTTTTTCATACGCTGCATAAAATATAACTGGGGGGCAATTTCTTCATTCCATGAGGGCAGTGCTCTGGCAATAGTGTTCTTCAGGCTCTCACAGGAGGGCAGCTGGTCCTCAGTAAGGTCTGCGTACCTGCGATTCTTACGGATGCTGCTGTAAAAAGGATGATCAGACTCCATTGGAGGCAGGGTGGGGGGGAGGGGGCGGGGTGGGGGGGGGGGGGGGACCATCATAAGATCTTTACCTGTGCCTCACTACGCTTAGCAGCAGTTTCTGCTTATTGAGACCAGTCAGACCCCCATAGTGTCGCTCATTGAGGCACCAGGTCCCGACTACTGGCAGCTACATCTGATCAATGGCATCCAGGACTATCAAGAGGGTCAGGATTGCTCTCTTTCACACAGAGGTGAAGCAGATGTCAAATTCATAGCCAGCATCTCACAACGCCTGTCTGCTGTGTTTCACCTCACTGTGCCTCACCTCCTTGTGGCCCACTGGGCTCAGGTCAGCGTCATACCAGCCTCTGAAGCGGTTCTCCAGGTTCCAGGCTCTCTTGCTGTGCTGGATCAGCACTAGATTGTAGGTGGCCATGGGGACAGGTGGGGGTGGGGGGGTGAGTATTCTGCAGGGCAAGGATATTTTTAGTGTCATGAGACATAATCCACAAGACGATAAGCAAAAAATAAGTAAGGATATCAGAGGGTTAATAAGCATTATTGTTATTACCATTTTACACAAGAAGAAACACACAGGCATACTTCCCATAGCTCATATACGTATATATTTTTCACACACACGTATATGTATATGTATACACACACACACACACACACACACACACACACACACACACACACACATATATATATATATATATATGTATATATATGGTTTTTCAAGACAGGGTTTCTCTGTGTAGCCCTGGCTGTCCTAGAGCAGGCTGGCCTTGACTCACAGAGATCCACCTGCCTCTGCCTCCCAAGTGCTAGGATTAAAGGTGTGCATCACCACCTCCCAGCAGTCATATAGATATTTGATAGGAAGATTTGTACCAGTTTTCTAAATATAAAACTTTGACTCTTAAATGAAAAGGTCCTGAGCATCAGTTAGTGAGTAAGGTGTGCCCGGGAGCCTGAACCCAGCACACAGCACAATAGGAAGAGAAGAGGAACAATGGTGACTACAGCAGAGCCCATGAACGATAGAAAATGGGCTTCAAGAAATCAGGGGGCATTTAAGAAGTCATTTATTAATATGCTCTCAGCAAGTAATGTTTTACTATGGCAGGACGCTGTAATCCAAGAATAATACAAAAGAAGTTACGTACAATAATGCAAAAAGAAGTGACCACTGAGCTCCTGAGCCTCCCAGGGAGTCTAGAAGAATTTAACTGTCTCTTGCATGGAGGTATTCATGGTTAACTAAGAATCACCTCTTTTTGAAAAAAAACACACATACACACACACACACACACACACACACACACACACACACACACACACACACAGAGAG
>CABHPP010141506.1:12591-45582 GCA_902168425.1 Peromyscus attwateri
CTTCTTCTTCTTCTTCTTCTTCTTTTCTTCTTGTTCTTGTTCCTCTTCCTCTTCCTCTCCCTCTCCTTCTCCCTCTCCTTGTCCTCCTCCTCCTCCTCCTCCTCCTTCTTCTTCTTCTTGTTCTTCTTCTTCTTCTTGCTCTTCTTCTTCTTCTTCTTCTTCTTCTTCTTCTTCTTCTTCTTCTTGTTCTTCTTGTTCTTCTTCTTGTTCTTCTTCTTGTTCATCTTCCTGTTCTTCTTCCTGTTCTTCTTCTTGTTCTTCTTGTTCTTCTTCTTGTTCTCCCTCCTCCACCTCCTCCTCCTCCTCCTCCTCCTCCTCCTCTCTTCTTCTTCTTCTTCTTCTTCTTCTTTAAAAAAAACTTTTATTGATTCTTTGTGGATTTCACATCATGCATTCCAATTCCACTTATCTCCCTGTCCCCTGGCATTCCCCCTCTGTTGCTGAATATTAGTTTACACTGTAAAGATGTGTCTTTGTCTAAGGTGCCTTGGTTTAATAAAGAACTAATGGTCAATAGCTAGGCAGGAGAGACTAGGCTGGACTTCCAGGGAGAGAGAGAACTCTGGGAAAAAGAAAGGTGAAGATGCCAGTGAGCTGTGAAACAAGTCAGACATATAACACAGAGGAGAGGTAACTGAGCCACCTGGAAGAATGTAGATTAAAAGAAGCAGGTTCATTTGAGGTGTAAGAGCTAGCTGGGTACAACCCTAGCTACGGCCAAGCTTTCACAGTCTCCGTGTTATTATTTGTGGGCTGGCAGTCCAAGAAAGTCTGATGAGAAAGCTTACCATTGCCCTCTGCCCTTGTAACCTCCCCCCTCAAACAAAACCAAATTTAAAAGAAAAACCAAAACTAAACCAAACAACAAAACAAAACAAAAACAAAAAGAAGAATCTTTTTGTGGAAGCTGTGGTGTGGCCCATTGAGTTCACCCTTTAGTCTGTTCATCTTTACTTGCAAGTGTTCATGAGTCATTGGTCTAGCTTGAGGCCGTCCTCAGTGGGGCTCCTCTTGGTTATCCTGCTGTTGTCTCGTGTCATGGAGATCCTGCTGTTTTGGATCTGTAGGTTCGTCCCCTTCACATGCTCCAGCAGTTCATAGATTTGGTGGGTATTGGGGTGGGCCAGCTCATAGTCTTAGTTCTGGGCCTGCATGATAGCTGGATTGGTCAGCTCACCAGCTTTCCCTCATCAACACTACCCAGGTGAGCTCTACAGCACTGCCTCAGCTAGCTCACCCAATGCAGCCACAGAAAGGAACCTCAGATCTGGGCCCCCCTCACCCATATAGATGGGGCCAGTTGAACTGTTTTTGCCCAGGCAAGGTGCAGGGCTCTCTTTCCCGACTGCTGTAGAGGTATGGAGTGGGGGTGGGGTCAGCTTTCCTGCTCTTATGCTTCAGTGCTGGCTCACCTGTAGCCCAGACAACAGGACCAGCTCTCCAGATGGGCCGCTGCTGTGGGATGTTCTGTATGGCAAATGTGTTGCTAATAAAACACTGATTGGCCAGTGGCTAGGCAGGAAGTATAGGTGGGACTAACAGAGAGAATTAAATGAACAGGAAGGCGGAGGGAGTCACTGCCTGCCAGCCACCGCCAGGACAAGTAGCATGTAAAGATGCCGGTAAGCCACGAGCCATGTGGCAAGGTACAGATTTATAGAAATGGATTAATTTAAGATATAAGAACAGTTAGCAAGAAGCCTGCCACGGCCATACAGTTTGTAAGCAATATAAGTCTCTGTGTTTACTTGGTTGGGTCTGAGCGGCTGTGGGACTGGCGGGTGAGAGAGATTTGTCCTGACCGTGGGCCAGCCAGGAAAACTCTAGCTAAAGGCCACCTTCTCCTGCACTGCAGCTGGTGAGGGTCAGGGCTACCCCTCCCACTCTAGTGACCCCAGGGCCAGGTCTCTCACCCTCGGGCTCTCTCATCTGCCACAGGTGATAGTGGGTTTGTGTGGGGGAGGGCATCTTTCCCTCATCCATGCCACTGCATGGCAGATGAAGTGGGGCAGGGTCAGTTTTCCTGCTTTCATACCCTCAGGGTTAACTCACCTGTGCCCCTGGCCACAGGGTCAGCTCTAGTGTGCTTACCAGGTGAGATGCACACCTATGGTGAGGGGGAAGGGCCATCCTTCCTGAATGTGAGGGTTGGGAGGGTGGAGGTGGGGTGGGTTGGAGTGGCAGTGGGATGGAGGGGTGAGCTTTCCTGGAAGGGTCAGGGCCAGCCATCCAAGGGCTAGTGAAGTGCCACACCCAGCACGGCATGTTTTCATGCTAACACAGGTCTTGGACATCACTATAGACCCCAACTGCATCAGGACTACAGACCCAGACATGGCCCCCATGCAGCAGCCCAGGCTCAGATACCACCATAGTCCCAGTGGCAGCACAGGCCCCCCAGACCAGTGTGGCCCTAGTAGCAGCATGATCCCCGGGCATCAACATGGTCCCAGGTGGCTTACCAGACCCTAGACATCTGCAGAGCCCTTGGTGACAACTGAAGCCATGGACGTCACCCCAAACCCTAGCCTCTGCAGGGCCACAGACCCAGACATGGCCCTTGGCAGCAGTCCGGGCCCAGATGTCACCAAGGTCTCAGATGGCAGCACAGACCGTCCAGACCAGCATGGCCCCAGCATCAGCATAGTCTTTGATTGTCTCAGGAGCCACAGACATCAACACAGACCCTGGATATGGAAGGGCCATGGACCCAGACATGGTCCTCGGCTACAACCCTGGTCCAGATGATACCGTGACCCCAGCTGACAACCTTGGCTACACAAATTGACCTGGCACCAGGAGTGGCGCAGCCCTCAGACACCAACATGGTCACAGTTTGCAGCTCAGATCTCCCATGTGGGCCCTGGTGGCAACCTGGGCCAGGGATAGCAACACAAACCCCAGCGGTGGCAGGGCCATGGACCCAGACATTGTCCTTGGCAGCAATCCAGGCCAGGTTGTCACCATGGCTCCAGGTGGCTGTGAAGGCCACCCAGTTTGGCATGACCCCCACGGCAGGGTGGCCCTCGAACACCAACGTGGCCCCAGGTGGTGGCCCAGATCACAGGCCGCTGCAGGGCCCCCAGTGACGACAGGAGCCACAGACATCAACACTGACCCCGGATCAAGACCTGGCTCTTGGTCTTAGCCCAGGCCCAGACATCTCCCTGGACTCGGGTGGGCAGCTGTCCATTCACATCATCCTTACTTCTCCGGATCCACCTCTCTCCCCAGCCCACAAACCATTCCTCCTTTGCCTCTCTTCCACCTTCTCATCCTGTGGTGCCCAACTGCCAAGGCCCAGAGACCTTGGTTGGGTCACAGGTGGCGCTTGGTTGAATACTGCCTGCCCCAGCCAGAGGGGTGGCACGGAGCTGTTTCCCTTTGTCTCTTCTGTGCCTGGGCCTAGAGATCTTAGGCAGTACTTGGTACGATGGTACCCGATTGTCCTGCTGGGGGGTGCCATCTGTGTCCATCGCAGATTCAGGCCTGGGTGGGGCTAGTGGCTCCTGGGTGATTGTGGCCCCTGCAGACCCAAAAGTCTGGGGTAGGGGTGCCATCATAAAATGATTCCTAATGATACTCTGCTATACTTCTAGACCAGAGCTTGGTGTAATTGTCATCAGAGAGGCTTCATCCAACAGCTAACAGGAACAGATGCAGAGACCCACAACCAAACATTAGGCAGAGCTTGGGGAATCCTGCGGAAAAGAGAGAGGAAGAATTGTAGGAGCCAGATGAGTCAAAGACACAAGAAGAAATGTCCCACAGAACCAACTAACCAGGGTTCATAAGGGCTCACAGAGACTTAACTGACAATCAGGGAGCCTGTATGGGCCTGACTTAGGCCCTCTGCATATATGTAATGGTGGTGTAGCTTGGTGTTCTTGTGGGACACCTAACTCTGGGGGTGGAAGCTATCTCTAACTCTTTTGGTAGCTTTTGGGACCCTTTTCCTCCTACTGTGTTGCCTTGTTTAGCCTTAAAATGAGGTGATGTGCCTAGTCTTACTGGAACTTGATACGCCGTGTTTGGTTGATATACCTAGGAGGCCTGTTATTTTCTGAAGGGAAACGGAGGTGGAGTGGATCTGGGGGGGAAGGGAGGTGTTCGGGGAGGGACTGGGAGAGCGGAGGGAGGGGAAACTGCAGCGGGATGTACTATATGAGAGAAGAATAAATAAAAAATTAAAAAATATTCATTTCCTTTATCAATTCTGTATTCCTTTTTATCACTAAATGGTACTCTGCTGTGGGATGATCTGTATGTCAAATTGCTCTGATTGGTCAATAAATAAAACACTGATTGGCCAGTGGCCATGCAGGAAGTATAGGTAGGACTAACAGAAGAGAATTCTGGGAAGTGGAAGGCGGAGGGAGACACTGCAAGTCGCCACCATGACAAACAGCATGTGAAGATGCCAGTAAGCCACGAGCCACGTGGCAAGGTATAGATTTATAGAAATGGATTAATTTAAGATATAAGAACAGTTAGCAAGAAGCCTGCCATGGCCATACAGTTTGTGAGCAATATAAGTCTCTGTGTTTACTTGGTTGGGTCTGAGTGGCTGTGGGACTGGTGGGTGACAGAGATTTGTCCTGACTGTGGGCCAGGCAGGAAAACTCTAGCTACAATACTCCATTATATATCAGTGAATACATCAGTTTGTTTTTCCAATTTTAATATTAAGGATATGTTTATTAAAATGTTGTGGAAGATATGCAATTAACCAAATGATCCATGGAACGACCCAAAACATGAAATCTACTTTACAGAAAAACTGAGAACGTAAGTCAAAGAATTAGAAACATTTAAATAAATCATTTGGGGCATCACTTTTTTTTACTAAATACAATCTGTTCTTAACATTTTCCTCTTCAGGTTTATCTTCAGGTGGCAGGTACTTATCTGTTTTCCTGGAAGAACACTAAGTGAGGAGACTGAAGTTCTAGCTATAGAGTGCATTAACTACCTTATGACTTTAGACAAGTTCTGTATCTCCAGCACCTGCTCTCTGTCCTAGGAAATGAATGACTTGCTACAGGTCAACTGCAAGATGTCTTCCGGCTCCAAAGCCCTCACACTTTTAGAGCTGCAGCTACATTCCTGACTGAGCTTAAGAGAGAGAGCTCTTCAGGTGGAAATGGAAAGAGTTGCTGCATTGAACAGACTAACTCTGCACACAATGATCACTAAACTAACAATTTCCTGTGCACACTGTGTTCTCTCTTAATGATGAAGGAAGCTGGACACAAAGGAATAGGTATAGAAGACATCCGTTTGCCTCTGCTCTGCTAGGTCTGCTGATACCCAAGAGGTTAGGCATTTTAAAACAAGAAACATATAGTTCTGGGAAGGTATAAACCTAGAGTTGGTTACTTTTGACAAGTTACAGATCCACAGGGATTGTCTGTTAAGATGAACAACCCAGAGGAAAACATAACTTTTTAAATTAATCTCCTGTGTTTTTCTGGCTCACACCAACATCACAGATAAGACATATGATGCCTCTAGTGGTTCATTATAGCTCCTCTCTCATTAATTGCCCTCTGCTCTCAAAACACTTCTCTAGGGGAAAGAGTAGCTAACAGAGAGAGCTGAGTTCCTCAGGGGACCTCATTAAATGTATCATAGTTATAAGGTGTTTAATACATGCAAATGAATTAGTGTTATCAATGAACCCTGCATCATATGCACACAGAGGAGAGAATCACAAAGTCTAGTTATACCCAGGAGAGCATTGTATGTCAGTAAAAAGTTAATTCTGGAAGAAGGAAGAAAAAGGAACCCTGAGATTCAGAATTTCAGAAATATTAAACATGAAAGGACAGAATATTAAATCTTTGTAGAAATTTGAACATGTTGTTTTAGAATAGATTTCTGGAACAAAAGTGAAAGTTCCTTGTCACTTAGGGAGGCCGATCAGCTGCAGAAGCTGTTCTAAGCTGCTTTTATCCACCTGGTGGAATTGTGTCTAGATCATGATGTTGCTTATACATGTTCAGAGGCTGAGTGCTTTTAGTCCACTGTGTAGAGCAGATGGGAAGGAGGATGGAGCTAGGCTAAGATCTTGAATCTAGGTGAATAGTAGTAATAAATATGGATATTGAAAGTCAGAAGGACTCAGTTGTTTGTGTCAAAAGTTTAGGTTAGATTTTGGCTTGTTGAATGACAAGATTTCCTAAGTAAAGAAAATTGAGTTTATCTAGTTTCGTTTGTGCTCTTGAGTTAGTAGGAATGTTAGTAAGGGGCATCATGGAATTTTTGAGTGAATTATAATGAATTGTAATATGCTTGCAACTTACTGGTTTTTAGGTGATAAAGTTGCTTTAGCAGCATCTTTCAGGAAATTGTAATGGAGTTGCAAATCTGTGGGTCAGCAGTGGGAATTATTCTCTTAGGATTGGGCAGTGCACTCTTGTTTGACTACATGAAGGACTGTATCAGGTTAGAGATTTATATAAAAATAAATAGGGGCTAGGGATGCAGCTCAGTGGCAGAGCATGTGCTTAGTATGAATGCAGTCCTGGGTTCAGTTCTAAGCACCAAAATCAAATTAATAAATAATAAAACAAAACAAAGTAAAAACAAAAGGCTTACATGCTTCCTCAGAGTATATATTAACACACAATAGAATAATGATCAAAGATACAAGTAGTGCTGCTTGAAAAAGAACAAAAGTTTAAGGCTGGAAGTGGAATCTTAGAGAATGCCTATGGAAGGGAGAAAAGTAATGGTGAATAAAAATATATAGTTTTAGAACTTCTGAGTGTTAATATAAAAAACTATTCTTCCTCCAAAGGGACTATCACATAGTTTATTTTGGAGCCAAATATGAATGAGTATGGCCTAGGAACACAGATTTTGTTACTTTAAACACCATATTTGAAAACAGTAAGTATTTCAACAACTTTCCATAGTAACAGAATTAGGAAAGAAATAATTAAAGACACTTTAAAAACACATTTGTGGTTCTTGCTCTTAAGTTAATTAGAAGGTAGACTCTAATTAGACTAGACTCTGGAGGTAGATGGCCTATACTCTTACCATAAACTGCACCTCCCCGACCTGCCAGAAGACCACACGTCCTGTGCCAAGTCCTCTTTCCAGGTAGGGAGCCCAGATTCTTACCACCAACTCCACCCATCCTCATAGCCTGCTTTCTGGCCCTGATCTCCAAGTAGACTCATGCTGCCAACTACATCAATTCCATTGTCTTCCACCTAGACTGAGTTGAGCAAAAATTACTTCTGATAGCTCATTTGAACATCAACACAAAATTGCCTCAAGACTGAACCCTAAGTCTCATTCAGCTGATCAAACAACTTTACAAGTTGGAGTAACAGAAAATGGAGATCAACAAAGAAAATGCTCATTTAGATGAATAAGTAGTTTTCACCAGTTTTTGTTCTTAGACTCTTTAATCCAAAAACACACACATATATATTTTAATAAATATTTTTATTTTATAATTAATTTAATTTTACATATCAGCCAAGGAAATGCTCTTTCTCACTGTTAGTCTATAAAAAATGCATCTGGACTGAGAATTTTTGTTTCATTCCATGCCAGTGTGTTGTGAATTAATAAAATAAATAACCAGTTCTTAAAAAAAACAAACAAAAGAAATGCTCATGAAACAAATGACAGACAAGATTCCCATACCAAAAAACACTACCAAGGACCTAACTCCAGATGCCTAGGTTTTTGGCCTTGCAAAAACATGCATAAACAAGACAACAGATTATTGAAAAAAAATTAGTACTTTCATAGTAATGTTCTTTGAGAAAAGCCACTTAGATGTTATACAAAATGATTTCAAAATAGCAATAACAAATATGATGAAAGAACTCAGAGGATATTAATAAATGCCATATTGAAGACTGAAAACAAAATTTAATAAAATAACTAAAAATTCAAGATGTGAAATAGAATTTAATAAAGAGATAGAATCTCTGAAGAAAAGCAAAAAATGAAATAAAACTCAAATAAAAAATCTCAGGAATTAAAGTGAAAAATTCAGAGGAAAGCTTCATTAATATATTGGATCAAATGGAAGAGAGAATATCAAGTCTTGAAAGAAAGGTAGAAGAACTGGATTACTCAGTAAAGGAAAATATAACATCCCCAAACTCCCTGAGTAGAACATAAAAAACTCTGGAACAGTATAAGAAGACAAGTCCTGTGAGTTATAGGTATAGAAGAATAAGAAGAGACCCAGGTCAATCAATAGCCCAGAAAACATTTTCAATGAAGTCATAGAAGAAAACTTTTCTAATCTATAAAAAGAGATGCCTATCAAGGTCTAAGAGGCATTTCAGAAAACCAAATAGACAAGATCAGAAAAGAAGCTCTCCATATTATATTATAGTCAAAACAATAAATGTACAGAATAAATAAAGATATTAAAAGCTGCAAGGAAGAAAGACAGAATTACCTATAAGGCAGGCCTGTCTCATTTTTTTCAATGGAGATCAATGAAAGGTGTAAGAGCTTGGATTAATGTTCTACAAGTTATTAAAGACCACAGATGCTGTCCCAAGCTATTATACCTGACAAATTATCAATAGCAATCCAAGGATAAAGGAAAACTTTCCATGATAAAAAATAGATTTAAAGGGCTGGAGAGATGGCTCAGCAGTTAAGAGCACCAGCTGCTCTTCCAGAGGACTCGAGTTTAATTCCCAGTACCCACATGGCAGCTCACAACTGTCTAAAACTACAGTTCCAGGGGCTCTGATATCCTCTCACAGATGTGAATGTAGGTAAAGCACCAATGCACATAAAATAAAATAAAAAAACAAACCTTAAAAATAGATTTAAAAAATTTATGACCAGTATAGAAGGTACTGTAGGGAATATTTACATCTGAAGACAAGGTTAAACATACCCAAGAAGACACAAGGAATAAAGAAATAATTCCAGAACATTAAAATAAAAGTGGCCTAATAAAGCTCCATAAAACAACAATATGATAGAAATTAATATACATTATTCAATAATAATTCTCAATATTAATGGTACAAACTTTCCAATAGAAACACAGGCTAAGAGATTGGCTTAGAAAACTGGCTAACAGATTGGATTATCTTTTTTGTCTAAGAAACATACCTCATAAAAAAATAACTAGCTCAGTTGGTAGAACATGAGACTCAATCTCAGGGTTGTAGGTTTGTGCCCCACATTGGGCACCATATGTAGGTGGATGTTTCTGTCCTGCCAGCAACTCCCAAATACCCAGCAGCTGCTTCTCAAGTTACCATGCAGAGGCTGATATTAATTATAAATGATCTGCTGGTAGCTTGGGTTTATTACTAACTAGCTCTTACACTTAAATTAACCCATAATTCTTATCTATTTTTAGCTACATAGCTTGGTACCTTTTCTCAGTATGGCATTCTCATCTTCCTTCCTCTGTGTCTGTCTGGTGACTCCTGACTCTGCCCTTCCTCTTTCAAGCATTCTTAGTTTGGTTGCCCTGCCTATACTTCCTGCCTGGCTACTGGCCAATCAGTGTTTTATTAAACCAATTTGAGTAACAAATCTTTACAGTGTACAAGAGGATCATTCCACAGTAGATATTGCCTCAGGGTAAAAAAGATGAAAAAGGATATTCAAAGTAAATGAAACTAAGAAAAAAGCAGGTATAGCTATTCTAATATCTGATAAAACAGGCTTCAAATCAAAACTAGTCAGATGAGAAAATGAGGGACACTTCATATTTAATAAAGGAAAAATCCACAAACAGAGTATTAACAATCTTAAGCAAATGTGGACCAATCACAGGAGGACCTAATTTCTATGAAAAAAGGACTATAAGGTATAAAACAGCAGACTTATTTCTGTAAATTAATATTGGGTGATTTCAATACTCTACTCTCACCAATAGACAGGTCATCTAAAAAACAGTAAACAGAGAAACTCAGGTTAAATGACATCATAAATCAAACATATCAAAGAGATGTCTTCAGACCTTTACATATAAATAGTAAGGAATAAACATTCTTTTTCTTGGAGTTTTCTCCAAAATAGACTACATATTAGGACACAAAGAAAGTCTCAAAAAATATAAGAAAACTGAAACTATATCCCACATTCTATCTGACCACAGTGGAATAAAGCTAGATATCAACAGCAACTGAAACCACAGGAAGTACACTCATGGAAACTAACCACCACAGAACTGACTCATGATTGGGTCAAGGAAGAAATCAAGAAGGAAAATTCAAAAATTCCTACAATTGAATGAAAATGAAACTACAACATACCAAAATGTATGGGAAAAATGAAAACAGTCTTAAGAAGAAAGTTTACAGCACTATATGCTTAGATAAAAGCTATTAAGATCTCCAATTCATAACTTAATGATGTACCTGAAGGCCTTGTAAAAACAAGAACAAACAATACCTCTCCAAAAAATAAACAAAAAGTAGATGACAAAGAATCAATGAAACAAAAAGTTGGTTCTTTAAAAAGTTTAAGCTGGGAGATGGTGGCACACGCCTTTAATCCTCAGGAGGCAGAGGTAGGTGGATCTCTGTGAGTTTGAGGTCAGCCTGGTCTACAAAGTGAGTTCCAGGACAGCCAGGGCTACACAGAGAAACTCTGTCTTGAAAAACCTAGGGGGAAAAAATAAAAAGTTTAGCAAGACGGAGAAGCCTTTAGCCAAATTAACTGAAAAAATAAAAAAGATACCTGGGGCCATTCAATATTTTGAATTAAGAATCTATGCTTCTCTTCAGCTGTAGCTGAAGAATTGGCTGTGATTAATAAGAGACAAGAACCACTGAAGGGCAACTTTTGCTTTGTAGGGACAGTCAATACTGGCCCACTGGGGCTGAAGCACCAGCTGTGATTAAGAAGAGGCCAGCATCATTAAGGCAAAATCTTCTGGGAAGTGTTAGGATCAACACACAATAGCTGTGGTCTAGAGGGAGCCAAGATGTACCTTGTGTTGGCCACTGAACTTGGTAATGGTCAAGAGTTTCCTGGGCGGTATTGTTTTTAAAGGTGTGAAGGGATTATGGAGAACAGTTGAGGCATTGTACTATGCAACAAGGTTAGAGTCGCTGAAGAGAGCTCAAGAGAGGCTATTGGCCAAGGTACATCTCAGTTGTAGCAGAGACCTCAGCATTTTGGAGATGCCACTACCAGGGGATGAGCACTAAGGACACAGCAACTGTAGAGCAGAGGTGGCCTGAGCCTGAGACAAGCTGTGTCTGCTGCTTAAAGTAGAGCAGGAGAAATGGGGCCCTCTGGACCCCGGAAGACCGTGACACTGAGCTTCACCCTGGTGCACTTGAGTTTTGCTTTGGCTCGGTTGTGACTGTGCCCTCATTCTCCCTCCCTGAGCAAAAAAGTATTTCACTTACTTTTAATTTATTTTATGTGCATTGATAATGAAGGTGTCAGATCTCTTAGAACTGGAGTTACAGACAGTTGTGAGCTACCATGTGGGTCCTGAGAATTAAACCTGGGTCCTCTGGAAATGCATCCAGTGCTCTTAAGGGCTGAGCCATCTCTTCAGCCCCCTTAACTAATTTTTGATATTACAGGAGCCCACAGTTGAAAGACTTAAAATTTTTAGAGAGACATTACAATTTTAGAGAGATTTTGGACATTTTAGAGAGGTTTTGGATGTTGAAAGAGACTTTGGATAATTTAAAGAGACAGAACTTTGAAGTGTTTGAGTTTTTAAAGACACTGGGACTTTTAAAAGTTGGGATGTTTGTTATTGTGATGTCAATATTGACATGACATCTTGGGGGATGAATAGAAAGGAAAGGCCCTCGTTGAATTGTAATATGTTTGTGCTTCAAGTTGATAAGGGGTCAATTGTGAGGCATGGTTTTATGTCAACTTTATACAAGGTAGAGTCATTTGTGAAGAGGGAGTTTCAATTGAAAAAAAAATGCCCCTGTCACTATTCTATTGCTGTGAATAGACACTATGGCCACAGCAAATCTTAGAAGAGAAAGCATTTAATTGGGGGCTTATTTTTATTTTTGTGTATATACTTACTATACGGCATAAGACAAAGTTTCAGCCCCAAGTATCTATTTGGGAGCTTGCTTTTTATTCGTTGCTTCTTCACTGAAGAAACCACATTCTTCCTTCCATGTAATACAAGGCATTAGCATCTGCTTCACCATCTTTGCCTGTTTTCTCCACTTTTCCATTTGTTCAAAGTTGTATTTCCTTGGTTTATTGGAACTTGTCTTTCAGAAAACTTGATATTGCAATAGACTGTGGTGCCTATTCTGTAAATTTAAAACTGTGGCGCTCTGTCCCCTCTCTCCTATTATTTTTATAAGAGGGGTCCCCTTTGGGGGTCTTAGATTAATAAGTTTGTCTCATTTTCTCTCTGGTTCCATGAATGGCTCCACAACAAATATCCCAGCTACCTGGTAATGTGACCTCATTGGGTGGGGTGAGTCTACTTCTGTATTTGATACCCATTAAATGGTACCTGGGAAGTAGATGGGGGATCCTTAAAAGATACCTGCATATTAGGTTATGGAAGATTCCAGGTCAGACTTTTCATCTGTTCTTTTTTGAGGATGAGATTAGGGATTTCTGGTTTATCCTGTTTGTATATTGGCCAATGAAGCATATATTTCATGGCATAATATGCTAGATCATGAAGATTTTGCTCAGTGACATGATCGTCCATGAGTCTGTGAGTGTTGGACGTCTACAATAGCTGACCTCCCTCTGGAACTGTCTAGGACGGATGTGGAAAAAGAACATGAGTGAATCTGTTATGTACTTGCTTCATGATCCTAGAGTGGATTAGACCTCACCAAACATTTAGAATGAAACTCAAACTGCTGCCCTCTGAGACTGCCTTCCCCTTTAACTTCCTTTTGCTTTCAGTCTTTGAATTTTGAAGGGAAGTCTTACTCCTAGCAGCTGCTGCCCTGCTATTGGCTGTTCTCTGGGGATCATAGCCAAGTGAGGGTAGCAAGAGTGGCGTCTGGCAGTGGCTTCTGTGTTTCTCCCTTGGAATATGAAGCAGGTGGCAAAAGTGACTGTACTCCTGACCTTGGGTGAGTTATTTTTGGACTGAAATGAACGGGGACCTGGGCTTGAGAATGCTGGACAGAGATCTTCAATTGGCAGGCAACTATTGTTTATCCAAGATGTCCGGGAAAGCTTTGTGGTGTTATTTTGTGCTGGTAGTTACTCAGCCTTTATGTGAAGTCTATGTTGGGGGTACTAAAGGTGTTTGGGGTTACCGATCACTCACATCCATGTTAGGGAGGGAGAAAGTAAACTGGTACCACTGTACCTGTGATCCTGGCATCTCTTGAATAAGAGGAAAGGATAGTTTTCTCCTGAAACACAAATGGGAAGTAAATTGGGTACATGTGTATGATTGGCAGGAAGAGTAAGGGGTAGGTCCATCTGAGAAAGAGCCATGGGAACTGCATGGGGGCTTCTAATCATCTTGTTCCAGGACGGGAATGAGGATTGTGTTTACTCCCACAGCCACATGGAGCCTTGCTAAGACCACCCAGCCCCTCTTCATGGACTCCTATGAAGGGCAAGAAGTGAATGTGTCCTGCAGCCACACAAACATCGCTACAAACGAGTATATCTACTGGTACAGGCAGGTCCCCCATCAGGGACCACACTTTATTATTCAAGGATATAAGGTCCATGTGGCAAATGAAGTGGCGTCTCTGTTTATTTCTGCTGACCGGAAGTTCAGCACTCTGAGCCTGCCCCGGGTTTCCCTGAGAGACACTGCTGTGTACTACTGCATCGTGGCTGACGCACAGTGAGACAGCTGGATCTGCACCTGTGCAATATCCTGTGGCAGGGTGGCAGTCGTAGTCTAGAGGGAAGCATAGACCCAGTGCTTTCCAAAGTGCCATGGCATTTTCATTTTTAGAAGGTGTAAGCATACATTCCTATTGTTACCTAATTTTTTTTCATGTCATTTAATTTTAAATAGGCATTTCAGTTAGATGGTGCAAAATTTAACAAGTAAGAGGGCAGGGGCCGGAGAAGCGGCTCAGTGGTTAAGAGCTCTTGTTGCACTTGCAGAGGACTTCAGTTTCTTACCCAGCATCCACATGGTGGCTCACAGCCATCTGTAACTCTAGTTCCAGGAGATCCAATGCTCTTTTTCTGGCCTCTGCAGGCACCAACTGTGTGGTTTATATACAGCAAAGCCCTCATACACCTAAAATAAAGAAGTAAGAGAGTACATAGACTGCAGTACTGTTATCCCACAAGAGTCCTGACCACTTGTGTTCTCAGTGAGGGCATGTGCGGTGCTTATGTTCTTCTTCTCAGCTAACTTTAGTTTTCGAGTGTAGATGTGAACACACGTGCACACACAGATATTACCCACTTGCTATACATACAGAGTGTGTAAAAAATATATGCCTCCGTTTTTGAAAAGTGTAGCCTGCCAGGTTGTTATTTATAATCACACAAATTTTGAATGTTTTTTTTATGGCTATGTTCAGTGTGGTTTCCCAAGTTTAGATCCCTCTTCCTTCCCCTTCCTCTATTATGCTGTTTGTTTCCTGACACTTTTGTAATTGCTACATAAAGGAGAACAAGGATGATGGTAGAGCAAGGGATGGAGAGGGTTTTGCTTCTGATTAACATACAGATTTTTTTTTTTTTTGTGTGTGTGTGTGTGACAATATCTCACTGTGCCAAGCTGGGCCTGAACTTGCCATTTTCCTGCCCCAAACTTTCTGAGTGCTTGGGTGAAAAGTGTTTGCTGACACATCCATAGATTATTTTATAATATGAAATCAGGTTCTGGGTCATTGTTGTTTTGGCATCTTGTTAGAGGTACTTCGGCTTTATCAAGACCATGTGGGTAGGGCCACTGGCTTTGACAACAAGGAAAGCATGTGATGGTGTTTTCTGTTCAGCCTAATGGGGCTAGACATTGGTTGGGAGGTGCTTCTGTCTCATCCCTCAAAATTTGATGGGGAAATATTATGAAAAGAAAAAAAATTACTTTAGAGTGTTAGAGATCACAAACTCATCTTTTGTTAACTTTTTTTTCTCTTTTTAGCTTTTTTGTGTGTGTATGCATATGTGCATGTTTCTCTGTATAGCTCTGGCTGTCCTGGAACCTGTTTTGTAGACCAAGCTGGCCTCAAATTCACAGAGATCTGCCTGCCCGTGCCTCCCAAGCACAGAGATTAAAGGTGTGCACCACCACTGCCTGGCTTTGTTCACATTTTCCTAAGCAGGAGTGAGCAGTTTACAAAAGATTAAACAGAGCCTGGAGACTGAATGTCCAGGATACAGCCAGGCATCACAAACTTAGAATAGGACACAGGTTTAGGTTTGGTCACTTCTTTGAATATATTATAGGTGAACACACAATCTCAGGTAGGTGTGTGTGTGTGTGTGTGTGTGTGTGTGTTTTATAAAATGCTTCATAAAAACACAGAATAGGGCCTGGAGAGATGGTTCAGGGATTAAGAGTATTTGCTGCTGCAACACTTGGAAGAGCAGGCCCTGCACTTTGCCTGGGCAGCACAATAGAACCAATCCTGTTGGCAGAGGTGTGGGTGAGCCAGCCCTGAAGTTGTGAGCATTGGAGAGCTGTCCCCATTACTCATCGGTATTGGTGGGGGAGAGATGTCCCTCCCCCGCCCCCCAGCCCATCAACACCTGAAGCAGGTGGGAGAGCTGGCCCTGAAGTCATAAGAGGGGGAGAGCTAGCCCTGCCCCTTATCTGCTGCAGCAGGGAGAGTGGTCCCTATGCCATGCCTGGGCAACACAGTAGAGCTGCCCCTGAAGGTGTAGGTATGGGAGATCTGACCCTCAGGACGTGAAAGCTGGAGAACCAGCCCTGCCTTGCTCATCACTGCAAGGGGTGAACTCGCCCAGGCAATGCAGGAGAGCTCACCCTGAGAACTGGTGGGCAGACTAACTCTGCAACTACCCAGGCCCAGAACCAGAGTTATGAGTTGGCCCACCCCAATATCCATCCCATCTATGGTATGCTGGAGCATAGGGGACTGGTTCTTCAGACCCAAACCTGCAGGATTTCTACAACATAGAGCTACAGCCCAATATCCAAGAGGAGTCCCAGTGAGGGCCCAGCATCGATAGTGTACCAGAAGCCAGAGGCTTAGAACCAGACTTATGACTCTTTGCAGTGAACACTTGCAAGTAAAGATATATGGACAAAAGGGTTTACTATGTGACTCACTGTGTCACACTACAGCTTCCATGATGAGATTTCCCCCCTTTTCCTTTATTCTTTTAAGTTTTATTGGGGGGGGGGGAGATGCAAGTGCAGAGGGCAGATACACAGGGATGGGAAATGAATGGGATCGAGATGCATGATGTGAAAGACACAAAGAATAAATAAAAAGAAAGTTAAAAAAAGAGTACTTGCTGCTCTTCCAGAGGATCCAAGTTCAATTTCCAGAACCCACATGGTGGCTCACAACCACCTGTAACTCCAGTTCCAGGGATCTGACTCTCTTTTCCAGCCTCAGAGGGTCCTAGTCACATACATACATACATACATACATACACACACACATACATATACACAAATACACACAGATATACATGCATAGATATATACACATACATAGATACATACATATATGCACAAATATATGCATAATAATACATATATATATAAACATATGCAATATATACATAAAGGGAAAGCACTAATTCACATAAAATAAAAATAAATAAAAAATCAGAATACATGACTAATACTTCTTTTTTGTTTTTTATATAATTTTTTATTAAAACATTTTTCTTTCCTTTTACATACCAACCTCTGTTCCCCCTTCCTCCTCTTCTTTTGCTCCCCTGCACCTACCCCCATCCCACCCCCATCCCCACCTCATAGAGGGTAAGGTCTCCCTTGGGTAGTCAACACAGGCTGTTATACCAAGTTGGGGACGGACCTAGCCCCTCCCCTCTGCATCAAGGTTGAGTAAGGCATCTCACCATAGGGAATGGAGTCTAAAAGGCCAGTTCATGTACCCAGGATAAGTCCTGGTCCCATTGCCAGGGGCTCCACAAACACATCAAGCCATACAACTTTCACCCACATTTAGAGGGCCTAGTTTGGTCCTGTGCAGGCTCCCCAGCTGTCAGTCCAGAGTCCATCAGCTCCCATTAGCTTGGTCAGCTGTTTCTGTGGTTTCTCCCATCATGATTCTGACCCCCTTGCTCTTATAATCCTTCCTCCCTCTCTTCAGCTGTACTCCAGGATCTTGGCCAAGTGCTTGGCTGTGGGTCTCCGCATCGGCTTCCATCAGTCACAGGATGTAGGTTCTATGATGTAGGTCTAGGGTAGACACTAATCTGAGTGCAGGGATAGGCTCGTTCAAGAATCCTCTCCACCACTGCTATGAGCCTTAGCTGGGGACGATCTTGTGGGTTCCTGGGGTTTTCCCTAGCTGCAGCTTTCTCCTCATTCCCTTAATGGTACACTCCATGAACATATCTCTTTCATTGCTCTCCCTCCCTGTCTCTCCCCCATGTTCCCACCTCCTATCCCCCCATGCCCTCCCCTCTATTCTCCCCTCTCAGATTACCCAGGAGATCTTAACCCTTTCTTCTTCCCAGGGCAATCCATGTGTGTCCCTCTTAGTGTCTTCCTCTTTACCTAGCTTCTCTGGGGTTGTGGATTGTAGCCTGGTTATCCTTTGCTTTGCGTCTAACATTCACTTATAAGTGAGTACATACCGTGTTTGTCTTTCTGGGTCTGGGTTACCTCATTCAGGATGATTTTTTTCTAGTTTCATCCATTTGCCTACAAATTTCATGATGATGTTTTTTTTACTGCTGTGTAATACTCCATTGTGTAGATGTACCACATTTTCTTTATCCATTCTTCTGTTGAAGGGTATCTAAATTGTTTCCAGGTTGTGGTTATTACAAATACAATAATGCTATGAACATGGTTGAGCAAATGTTGTTGAATGTATTCTTGCACTGGTGTCTACCCATCTCTTCCTCCAATTGGTGCAAATGGTGTCTCTGTCTCAGGGAGACACTCTTGGTCCAATCAGCACTGGCAGTGTTTGTGTCTCTGGAAGTTGCTGGGGTCTCCAGTGGATAGGTGGGTTTGGGGGACAGGGTGGGGCTTGTAGATTGCAGGGTCCAATAGGGGGTCGTGATGGGAACACCTGCCCTCAGGATTCTTGCCTGCTGGCCTGCAACTGGGCCTGCAATGGGTGGGGTTATGCGGGCACAGGTTGTGCTTCTGGGCCTAAAGTCTAGAGTTGGGGTGATTGGCTAGGAGAACGATGACTCACCTCTTGGTCCAATCAGAGCTGGCAGAGTCTGTGTCTCAGGGAATAGCTCTGGTCTCAGGGGATGGGAGGGTTTGGGGGTTGGAGTGGGGCTTGTAGGTTACAGGGTCCAATGAGGGGGTGGTGGTAGTCAGGCCTGCCTGCAGGAGTCCTGCCTGCTGGCCTGCAACTGGGCCTGCAATCTCCACTTGATTTCTTATACAATCCATGACCACTTGATGAGGGATGGCACCACCCACAGTGAGCTGGACTCTCCCACATCAATAAATGCCCCAAACATTGCTGACATGCCAGTCTGACAGATTCTCAATTGAAGTTACTTCTTCTCAAATGACCCTGGCTTGTGTCAAGTTGACAAACAAACTAACTAGCACAGTGACTTAGCCACATTTATTAAAGGACCATCCACAACACTGCATATTTCCCGGGATTGGGAAAATGCCAGAAATTGAAGGAGCAAAGCCCACAATATCATAAATACGACATATTTTGTGACTCCTTGTCCCCTAGTCCAATATTTGTGCTTAAATTCTTCCCATAGGTGTAGTTTTTCCTCTGTGAGAGCTGAATCAAGATGGCCCACCCAGATGGTTGCTATTGTTATCAGTTTTAAAAATGGAAGAAGGAGGAGGAAGAAGAATTTTACTTTTATTTGCTTAATGGATTAGATGATTCCCTGATTTCAAACAGGCTAATCCTGTTGCTCAATAAGCATCACTTAAAAGAACTTACTTAGACTCTACTCCCAGTTTACTTAAGGGAACTCAGCAGTGTGCAGAGAACATGCAATGCAATTCTGTACTCTCTCTTTTCACTATATTTGTTTTCTGTTACATGATGCCAGTTTTAATATTGGACATGCTTGCAACCTTACTTCAGTGACTTGCTATTTAGTGTGTCAGAATATCCTGGAGACACAGGATCAAAGAGGATTGGAGCAGCTGGTTCAGCAGGTAGGATCTGTCCACCAGGTGGCAGAGCATCTCTGTTGCTGCAAACTTAGGGACTTTTTGTTTGACTTCTGAAAGAGCCTCTGCAGTCAGCAGCCTTCTGTGCAGACAGCTGAAGAAGCTGCAGTGCTGTGGAGGACAGAGGAGGAGAGCTGATCACAGAAGCATCTTGCCTGGTGAAAACCACAGTCCCCAGGGAGAGCTATGAAGACACGGACTGGACCTTTTGTCCTGTGCTTGTGGCTGCAGCTGAACTGTGAGTGAGAGCTTTTGGGAAACAAGGCATTTGGCAATGTTCATTATCAGTGTGAGGAGCCGGCTGGTTCCCCCAGATTGCCCATAGTCACCACGGGAATAAAGCAAAGTCTGAAGAATAGTGGCCTGACGGTCTTCCTGCTGTTTCCTTTTGCACAGGTGTGAGCAGAGGAGAGCAGCTGGAGCAGCAGCCTTCTCTCCTGAGTGTCCAGGAGGGAGACAGCGCCGTTATCAACTGCACCTACACATCCAGTTCCCCTTCTTACTTCTCCTGGTACAAGCAAGAGCCCGGAGCAGGTCTCCATCTCCTTGTAAATGTTTTTTCAAGTGTGGACAGAAAAGAAGAACAAGGACTCATTGTCCTACTGAACAAGAAGGACAAACATCTCTCCCTGAACATCACAGCTGCCCATCCTGAGGACTCAGCCACGTACTTCTGTGCAGCAAGTGCACAGTGCTCCCCAGGCATCCGCTGCCTGTACATAAAACTGAGACCAGGGCTGGAGAAAAACTTTCAAAAAATTGAGATAGAAGATTTTTCACCTTGTAGTTTTAGTATATGAACATAACCCCTAAGTTAGCTTCAAGCTGACTTGAGAACATTTTGAAGAACATTTTACTTATCATGATTTATTTTTTAAATTTAATTTTTTAAATTTCATGTATATGAGTATTTTGCCTGCATATATGTCTATTTGTCACTTCTGTGCCTTGTGGTGGCTGAGGCCAGAGAGGGCATAGGCCCCCCTGGAACTGGAGTTATGGATGGTTATGAGATGCCATGTGGGCTCTGGGAATCAAACCTGGGTCCTCTGGAAGAGCAGACAATTCTCTTAAACCCTAGCCATCTTTTATTCTTTAATGATATTTCTGTTAAGTATTCCCTTTATTCTATTTTGAAGGCCAAATGGCTAAAACACACTGATGCATATTACATGGCGAGGACAGCTGTATAATGCCTGGGAGAGCTACATTTGGGGCTATCTTGGTTTTTCTTACTATATAATCTTTTCATTTCACTCTCTCTCTCTCTCTCTCTCTCTCTCTCTCTCTCTCTCTCTCTCTCTCTCTCTCCTTTCTTTGTGTGTGTATTTTGATACAGTGTCTCACTATGTAGCCACTGCTGGCCTGCAACTTGCTATGGAAAACAGACTGGCCTCAAACTCACAGAGATCCAGCTGCCTCTATCTCCCAAGTGCTGGAATTAAATCTGTGTGCCACCTTGCCAGATACTTATTATATAATCTTTAAAAATATTCTTTCATTTTTGACAATTGCTTGCATGTATACAATGTATCTTAATTATGTCCATTCCATGTCCGTATATTTGCCCCTCAACGCCTGACACATTTTTCTCTTACCTTCATGTCTCCCCTTTTATTTGCTTACCTTCTGAGTCCAGTTAATGCTGTCTGCTGGAACATAACTGATGTTGACTTGATCTTGTGCAGATGCCCATAAATTTAGTGATTTCAAGGGTGCTCTGGGCATATCATGTCCAGAAGACAGCATTTTGTAGCACTTCTCCCTATCCCCCGGCCCTTACACTCTTTCTGCTTCCTCTTCTTAGATGTTCCATGAGCCTTGAGGTCAGCAGTTGATAGAGATGTCCCATTTAGGGATGAGAACTCTCAATACTTTGACCAGTTAATGGTATCTGTATTGATTTCTGTCTATTGCAGAAGGGGCTTTCATCAAGGTTTAGAGCAGCACTAATCTATGGATATACACAAATATTTAGAAGGCAGTTTGACATGTCCACTTAGTTAAAAATAGTAGATTACCCACCTGTTAGGGCCTACGACCTCCGGAGACATGGCTTTGACCAGGCTTACAATAGCAGGCAGGCATTCTCTGCTGTGAAACAAGTCTCAAATCTAGTTAGAAAGTTGTGGGTTACCCCACAGTCTTTGAGAGTCCTGCCTCTGGGACCTAGGCCCTGGGACACAGCCAGCCCTCAGGAACCTCCCCCCAAGTCTGCCCCAGTTGTTGGCCAGCAGGGAAAACTCCCAAGGCCTGGTTCCTCCACCAATACCCCTCATGGGACCCTGCAATCTATAAGACCCATGCCCTACCCAATACCCATCTGCCTGAGACCCCAGTAACTTCCTGAGACAAGGAATCTACCAGCTCCCATTGGACCAAGAGAGGCTTCCTGAGACACAGAACCCACAGTCTTCATGCCACTGTTGCATCATGGACACATTTTTTTTCTTGGCAAGTTGAGATTGTAACATTCAAGGTTTACTGTTGGTGATACTACAGATGACTTTTCTCCCCCAGCAGCCTTCACAGCCAGCAGGAAGGAAGTTATCAAGTCAGCTTGATTTCTTTTTGTCCTGCCACCAAAGTGTGTTGTGTCTTCAGCAATTGTGTCTCACTAGTAAATATGGTCGGTGTGATGGTTAGTTTTTTGTCACCTTTACACAAACTGTAGTCATCTGGGAAGAGGTAGCCATAATTCAGATAATGCTTCTACCAGATTATCCCACAGGCAAGTTTGTGGTGGCATTTTCTTGATTAGTGATTGGCTGATTTCAGAGGTCTTGGCCCACTGTGGCTGGTGCCAACTCTGGGAAGATGGTCCTGGCTTGTATAAAAAGCAATCCAAGTGATCCATAGAGAGCAAGATAGTAAGCAACATTCCTACAGGGCCTCTAGTTGAGTTCCTGTCCTGAAACTCCTTCAGGATAGACTATAAACTGTAAGATGAAACAACCCTTTTCCTCCCAAAGTTGTTTTTGGTCATGCTGTTTATAATAGCAATAGAAAGCAAACTAACACAGTGGACAAACAAGAGAAATGGTAACAGCATAGACTCCTGTGGGGGGACTGCTAATACTTATTTGACCAGTAACTTTAAGGAGGTATCTATCATCTAGTACTGAGATTTTCATTCAATAGCTCATATCTTCTGAGACGCAGCATTGTCCACTCATGCAGGGTATCTGTATTCAAACCCCCTATTTAAAAATGTATGTTCTTCATTTAGTGTTTGGGCTTGAAAGATAAATGTCCCCCCATGGGCTCATGTATTTGATTACTTCATCCCCAGTTGGTGGTACTGTTTGGGGAGGCAATGGACCTTTAGGAGGGAGAGCCTTGCTGGAGCAAGTGCGTGACTGGAGGAGGCTTTGAGGTTGTACACCCTGCTCTCACTTCCTGTTATGTCTCTGATTTTTGTGTATGGATGAAAACATGATCAGACCCTCTTCTCACCGTCACACATTCTGTGACTATTGCCATGCTTTCCTTGTCATGATGGACTATATATATCTCTGGAATTACAAGCCAAAATAAACCCCTTTTTCCTTAAGCTTTGGTTAGTGTTGTATCATAGCAACAGAAAAGTAACTGATGTAACTAGCTTAAAAAGTGGTGAGTTTCAACAAGTGTTTTTCATACATCCTTAGTTTATTCCAAAGTATTTTGTTTTGAAGATAGTGCACATAGGATTGTTTCCTTGATTTCTTTCTCAGTAGAAATATTTGTCATTATTGTATAGGAAGGCAACTGATTTTTGTGCATTGATTTTGTATTTTGGTACTTCACTGAAAATGTTCAAAAGTTCTACAAGTCTTCTAGTGGACCCTTTAGGGTCTTTATATATAGATTTATGTTATCTGCCAATAGAGACACCGACTTCTTCCTTTCCAGTTGTATTCTTTTGTTGTCTTATTTGTCTTATCTCTCTAGCTAAGACTCTAGTACTATATAGAATAAGAGAGGAGAATATGGGTCTCTTTGTCCTGTTCTGGATTTTACTGTAAAGGGTTTGATTTTAATATAATGTTGGCTGTAGATTTGTAATATGTAGCCTATATTACACAGAGATATGTTCTTTCTATTACAAATTTCTTCAGGACTTTTTAACAATAAGAGAGGTTGGATGTTGTCAAAACTCTTTTCTGTGCTCAGTGAGATGACCATGTGACTCATCTATCCTTGAGTCTATTTATGTAATTTATAACACTTGATGATTTATGTATATTGAACATTCAGTGAATTTGTAAAATAAAAACAACTTGATCATGGTGAATGATCTTTTCTATGTGTTCTTGATTTCAGTTTGCAAGTATTTTATTTTAGGAAGTTTTGTGTCTTGGTTCATCAGGGAAATTGATCTGTCATTTTTCCTTGTTATATACATGTTTAAATGGTTTATTTTGTGTGGGTTAATTTTGGTAAGTCACATGCATCTAGATATTCATCCATTTTGTTAAGGCGTCTCAATTTAGTGGAATATATGTTTTCAAAAAAACTAGTGATTTTTCTGAATTTCATCCTTTCAGTCTTTCTGGTCAATAGGGCTAAGAGGTTGTCAATCTTACCTATCTTTTCAAAGAACCATCTACCTGTCTCACTGATTTTCTGTATTTCTCCTTCCCATTCCATTATTTATTCTTTGATCTTAATAATTTCTTTCCATCTTCTGATTTGGGATTTGGCTTGTTCTTCTTTCTAGGTACATCATTAAATTATTCATTTATGATATCTCTGATTTCTTTTTATTATTTGAAACAATTTTTAAAAATTTAAAATTTATTCTTCTCTCCTATATTACATCCTGACTGCAGTTTCCCCTCTTTATTTCCTTCCAGTCCCTCCCACCAACCTCCCCTCTCCTCCAGATCCACTTCTCCTTTCTTTCTCTTCAGAAAACCTTCCAGGGATATCAACCAAATATGGCATATTAATTTGTAATAAGACGAGGCACATCCCCTCTTATTAAGGCTGGCTGAGGCAACCAAGTAGGAGGAAAAGGGTCTCAAAAGCAGATGAAACAGTCAGAGACACCCCTGCCCCCACTATTAGGAGTCCCACAAGAAAACCAAGCTAAGTAACGGTAATATATATGCAGGGAGTCTAGGCCAGACCTATGTAGGCTCCCTGATTGTTGGTTCCGTCTCTGTGAGCCCCTATGAACCCAGGAGAGTCGATTCTGTGGGTTTTCTTGTGATCTTGACCCCTCTGGCTTCTACAATCCTTCTCCCTCTTCCACAGGTTTCCCTGAGATTTGTCCATCTGATATTTGGCTATGGGTCTCTGCTCCCATTAGTTGTTGGATGAAACCTCTCTGATTATTATGCTAGGTTCTAGTCTACAAGTATAGCAGAATATCATTAGGAATCATTTCATTGACTTTTTTTCATTTCCTTTTCTACTCTTTTTCTTTTTTCTTTTTTTGCCAGTTGTTTTTGGTTCTATTCTTGGTCTTTGGGCTTTCCAGCCTCTGATTCCTGGCCCCCTAGGCCATGTCACGGGTAGGTTCCCTCTTGTGGCATGGGTCTCAAGCTGGATCAGTCATTGATTCGCCACTCCCATAAGTTCTGTGCCATCTTTACCCCAGCACGTCTTGCAGGCAGGACAGATTGTAGGTTGAAGGTTTTATGGTTGGGTTGGTGTCCCAATCCCTCCACTGGAAGCTTTGACTGATTAGAGAAGATGGCCACTTCAGGCTCTGTATCCCACATTATTAGGAGTCTTAGGGTCACACTCATTGATTGCTGGGAGTTTCCCTTGCACTAGGTTTCTGCATTTCCCCCATATGCTCCCAATTCCTGTTGTCTCTCTCATTACTCTCTCCCTCCATTCTCCTGCCACCTGGTCCCTCCTATTCCTGTCCCCACCTGCCCACAGTCCATCTGTGATATCTGTTCTATTTCCCCTTCCTAGGGAGGTTCATGCCTTCACCCTTGAGTCCTTCTTGTTACTTAGCCTCTCTGGGTTTGTGTATGGTATAGCATGATTATCTTTACTTACAGCTAATATACACTTACATACTATGTTTATCTTTCTGGTTCTGGCTTACTTCACTCTGGATGATTATTTTCTAGTTCCATCCATTTGTCTGCAAATTTCATGATGTAATTTTTTTAATAGCTGAGTAACACTCCATTGTGCAAATGTACCTCATTTTCTTTATCCAATCTTTGGTTGAGGGACATCTAGGTTGTTTCCAGTTTCTGGCTATTATGAATAAAGCTGCTATGAACATAGCTGAGCAAATGTTCTTGTGGTAAGATGGAGTGTCCTTTGGGTATATGCCCAGGAGTGGTATAGTTGTATATTGAGGTAGATCAATTCCCAATTTTCTGAGAAACTGCCATATTGATTTCCAAAGTGGTTGTACAAGTTTGTACTTCCACCAGCAATGGAGGAGTGTTCTTCTTGCTTCACATCCTCAACAGCATGAGCTGTATCTTCTGTTTTTGATCTTAGCCGTTCTGACAGGTGTAAGATAGAATTCAAAGTCATTTTGATTTGCATTTCCCTGATAGCTAAGGATGTTGAACATTTCTTTAATTGTTTCTCAGACATTTGAGGTTTCTCTATTGAGAGTTCTCTGTTTAGATCTGTATCCCATTTTTAATTGGATTGTTTGGTTTGTTGATGTCTAGTTTCTTGAGTTCTTTATATATTCTGGAAATCAGCCCTCTGTCAGATGTGGGGTTGGTAAAGATCTTTTCCCATTCTGTAGGCTCTCATTTTGTCTTACTTACTGTGTCCTTTGCCTTACAGAAGTTTCACAGTTTCATGGGGTCTCATTTATTAATTGTTGATCTTAGTCTGTGCTATTGGTGTTCTCTTCATAAAGTTGTCTTCTGTGACAATGGCTCAAGGCTACACACCACTTTCTCTTCTATTAGGTTCAGTGCATCTGGTTTTATGTTGAGATCTTTGATCCACTTGGACTTGAATTTTGGGCAGGGTGATAGATATGGATCTATTTGCATTCCTCTACATGTTGACATTCAGGTAGACCAGTACCATTTTTGATGGTGTTTTCTTTTTTTCCCCCAGCATATATTTCTGGCTTCTTTATCAAAAAATCAGGTGTCCACAGGCATGTGGATTTATGTCTGGGTCTTTGACTTGACCCAGCTGATCAACCTGTGTTTTTATGCCAATACCATGCTGTTTTTATTACTATTGTTCTATAGTAGAGCTTGAAATCAGGAATAGTGATACCTCCAGAAGTTCTTTTATTGTACATGATTGTTTTAGCTATCCTTGGTTATTTATTTTGTTTATCCTTGGTTATTTTTATTTTGTTGAGTACTGTTCTTTCAAGGTCTGTGAAGAATTGTGTTGTAATTTTAAAGGGGATTTCATTGCACTTATAGATTACTTTTGGTAAGATGGCCATTTTTACTATGTGAATCCTACCAATCCATGAGCATGGGAGAGCTCTCCATCTTCTGATATGGTCTTCAATTTCTTTCTTCAAAGACTTGAAGTTCTTGTCACACAGGTCTTTCACTTGTTTGGTTTAAGTTACCCCAAGATATTTTATATTATTTGTGAGTATTGTGTAGGGTGTTGTTTCCCCAAATACTTTCTCAGCCCATATGCCATTTGTATTTAACTCATTTTTTTGAGTTAATCTTGTATCAGCTACTTTGCTAAAAGTGTTTATCAGCTGTAGGATTTCCCTGGTAGAATTTTGGGGGTCACTTATGTTTCCTATCCTATCATCACGCCTGCCTTCTTCAGAGTCTGACCATCTGCACGTGGGCATTTCTCCTGTTCCTGGGATCACACAACTCTCAGTTTACGCTCTTCCCTGATCCTGTTTGTTTTATTCAGATCCCTGTGCTTTAGTCTTCTTCATTAGAGTGTAAACCAGTGTCTCCTCCCCTTTTATGTGTTCTTAGTATTCACTTTCAGGAAAACTTTAGTCAATGCTTATGGATTTATTTTTCACTAAATTATAGAAATCTAATAAATAGCACATGATAAGAAATATCAGCTTATTTAGAGGTTTAATCTCCATGATATATCACTTTTAAAGTGGTTCATCTTTAACCCCAACTCCATCTCGAATGCCATGTCTTTTTTTTTTCATTTTTCTTTATTAAGAAATTTTCTACTCACTCCACATGCTATCCACAGACCCCCCCTCCCTCCTCCCATCCCCAGCAATCTTTCCCAAGCCATCCCACATCCCCACATCCCCCAAATCGAGGTCTCCCATAGGGAGTCAGCAAAGCCCAGCACACTGAGCCTAGGCAGGTCCAAGCCCCTTCCCACTGCACCAAGGCTGGTGCAAGGTGTCACACCACAGGCACCGGATTCCAGAAGCCTGCCCATGCACCAGGGACAGATCTTGATCTTCCTGCCTGGGTGCCCCCCAAACAGTTTGAACTAAACAACCGTCTTCTGTATCCAGAGGGCCTAGTCCAGTCCCATGGGGGCTCCACAGCCACCAGTTCACAGTTCATGGGTTTCCACTAGTGTGGCCAGTCACCTCTGCACATCCTCCCATCATGATCTCGACGTCCCTCGCCTGCAGTATCTCTCCTCTCTCTCATCAATTGGATTCCCAGAGCTCAGCCTGGTGCCTGGCCGTGGATCTCTGTATCTGCCTCCCTCTGTCACTGGACAAAGGCTCTATGATGACTCGACTGTCATGTCTTCTGACCATCTTGCATTTCCTCTATCAGGAACTAAAGGAGTGAAGGGGGTTGCTTTTGTGTGACATGTGGAGTTATGGCCTGAAGTCACCTTTGCTGATGGTGTTGGTCCACAAGGGGGCACTGCAGGCTTCCCAGAGTTGACATTCTGAAGTGCCTGAAGGGTTGGGCAGTTAAAGAGACCAGAGAATATGTGAGGCTGTCAGTCACAGACAGCAAAGTTTATTCCTGGTTGTTAGCTGTGCTGTTCTGTGGAACTATAAAACTTGCGGTGACTGGAAATCCACTGTGAGGATGATTTCTTGAGGACAGATAAGGAAATAGAATTTTACTGGGCAACGTGAAGTCTGAAATTCAATAGAAAACTTCTAACTCCGTGACTTCAAGTTTTAACATTTTATGATGAAAATCCCCAGAGTTCACTGACCCAGAAATTATTCCTATACCTGTGATAGCCAAAGTTTTCATTGTCTTCTCTCAGGATAGCAGGAACACGAATAATTAGTTGAGGGGAGGAAAAATAATCAAGCACAAAAACAGAAGAAGAATATATAGAAATATAGAGAACACTACTGAACTTGAGCAGCAATGTGCGGGTCTGCTGGGTGCAGGGCAGAGACTGTAGAAGAAGGACAGACATGGAAAATGAATCAGGGTGAATGCTGTATTCATAACCTGATGGTTTTAACAAATGAAAGTTTCATTGGAAACTTTTTTTTTTTTTGCAGATGGTGATCTGCTGATTTCAACAAAGTGTATTTATTCCCCAGCACAAATTGCACTCCTTCAAAGAGTTTCCTTTTATAAGAATTTTCATACAACTGATTTCTCAAATTCTGTCAAATGATGGAATTTAAGAAATGGCTTACTCTCTATCCTTCTGTGCTCTGTGATGTACGGAGACTTCAGCTCTTTCATGATATATCATCTCCTCCTTCTCACAATTTCTCTCAAATGTCTCTTACTTTAATTGTTATAAACAAACAAACAAACAAACAAACAAACAAACAAAGACAACCCAACCAACTCTCTTTAGTTTTGAAGCTGTAGATGACATAGCTTCCTGTTTCCTGCAGGGTTTTCATCCACAGCTAGGGAGCAGTTATTGTGAGGCCTCACTGGGCTGCTGTGGGTGTGGTTTTCCATCAAGAGGAAAGAACTCAGATTTTATTGGTGTTCAGTGGGTGAGGGAGAGCATACTGTGGGTTGGAACTAAGCTAGACACTGTCTGGAACTGGGGTGAAGGCGCCTCAGCAGTTTGACAGGATCCATGGAGAGGAGCCTGGGAGCCGTGCTGGGGCTGCTGTGGGTGCAGGTTTGCTGTGAGTTGTGGCTCTCCCAGATGTGTTAGGGGTGTTCCAGAGCTGCCAGTGGGAGGGGCAGAACAAAGCTGACCCAAAGCTCCTCATGACTGTCTCCTGGGATATCTGACAGTGTGGAAACTGCTGAAGGATTGCCAGTCATATGGTTTGTTTTCTTTTCTCTGACCAGATGTGAGAGGGATGCAGGTGGAGCAAACTCCTCGATCCCTGACTCTCCACGAGGGTTCCAACTCTGCTCTGAGATGCAATTTTTCTACCACCATGATGAGGGTGCAGTGGTTCCGACAGAATCCCAGGGGCAGCCTCGTCAATCTTTTTTTCCTGACTCCAGGAACAAAGGAGAATGGGAGGTTAAAGTCAACATTCGACTCCAAGGAGCGCTACAGCACCCTGCACATCAGGGATGCCCAGCTGGAGAACTCAGGCACCTACCTCTGTGCTGCTGAGGCACAGTGCTCCCAGCAAGCCTGCAGCCTGGCCCCAAACTGCAGCTGGGCTTGCAGCTACAGCCCTGCCCCAGGGAGACTCTGCAGGAGGCGTTGCACAGCTGTGGGCTTTCCAATTTATGCTGTGTCTCTGTCATCTCTGCTAACATAGACAGTTCAGGATTGCTGTTTCCCATCAGCGCACCCTTTCCTCACAGATTCCCATTTTCAGGAAGAAGTTCTCATGAAGAGCACTGGGACAACTGACAAAGACGACAAGGTTCACAGTACTGTCAGGCAGATCCACTGCACAGTGCTCACTGCTCTTCAATTATTGCTCTACAAAGGCACCAAACAGACGTGCTCTTCAGGGGACAGAAAAGAAATGACCCAGTGTTTCAGTCAATTGCAGATCTTTCCATTATTGGAAGAATGGGACTTTCATTGGTTTTTTTTTTTTGAGAATTTCATATAATGCACTTTGATCATATTCAGTTCTCCACCAGTTCCCACCAGTTCCACCCCTCGTCCTTACTTTTCAGCTTTTCTTTCGTTCGTTTTGGAAAAAAACCAAAATCTTCCAGTACTGTGTGTGCTGCCCTTACCTCTTGGATGTGTGGCCTTCCCTGGGGTATGGCTGACCTACTGGGGCCATACCCTTAAAGAAAACTGATTCTCCCTCTCTTAGTAGCTATCAGATGCCAACATGTCCTTGGTTAGGGGTGGGACCCTCTGCCCATGCCCCATGCTGGAATTTTGAATTTTGTGTAGCTTGAGCTTGTGTGGGTCTTTCTGTGCTATTCCAACTGTTTTGAGTCCATATAAATTAATTTTCCTTATAATTGAAGACTCAAGTATAAAATGCATCAATAAGGATTCAAATTACATTGGTTTGAATGAAAATTGCCCACATGTGCTCATATATTTGCAGGCTTTGTTCCCAGTTGATGAACTGTTTGGAAAGCATTAGGAGGTGTGGTCTTGTTGGAGGAAGTGTTGGAGGGGGTGTGTCCCTGGAAGTGGGCTTGAGGTTAAAAAGCTCACACCTGGCCCAGTGTCTTTTTCTCTGCCTGCTGTCTACTGATCAGGATGGAAAAGCTCTCAGCTACTTCTTCAGGACCATATCGGCCTGCTGCCATGCTCCCAACCATGATGATAATGGACTAAACCTCTGAAACTTTAAGCAAGTCCTGAATTAAATTTCTTTTATAAGTTACTTGGTCATGGTGTTTCTTTATACCAATAAACAGTAACTAAGACACAAGTAATGAAGCCATTTTTACTTTATCAGATTTCCACAACTTACAAAAAATATCTGAGAAAGTAATATTTCATTAAAATATAAGTTTGTTTACAATAAAAGAAGTCTTACACAAAACTCATTTGTATTAGGAGTTAAATCATTTTAGAAACAAGTGTTCCACTACAATCATCAAACCTAGATTTAATAAAGTCCGTGTCTTCAACTGTTCATCAGATGTGTGTGCTGCTACTGCACAGTACATAAGACAGCTGTAAGAGCTCAAGTGTCAGCTTTGTCATTCTCCAAATTCAGAAACTGTCAAATGTTCATTTTGAAGTTTTACATTTCTGAGGAGCACCTGACATCACCCAACTATACACCCTGAAGGAAGTTCCTAAAAGAATAACATTTTAATACTAGTGAGTGAAATTGTACAGAGTGAGGCTAGAAAAGTCACAACATATCATACATCATTGCACCAAAACCCAAAATACACTAACAGAGCAATGTCAGTATTTTTTACTACAATTTTTATTGTGTTTTGAACTGTTTATACAATATGTATTGATTATATTCTTTCCGGTCTCTGTAGTATCCCAGATCCTCCTTACCTCCCTACTTGCCCAACTCAATGTTCTCTCAAATAATCCTCAAAAACAAACAAACAAAAAAACAAACCCCAAAAAACCAAGAAGACAAAACAACCTCCTTCCAAAAACAAACTCCCACTACAGCATAACAATAACAATAACAACAAAAGCATACACACAAGCATGTTTGTGTTGGTCAACTACTGAACTTGAGGTTTGTTCTGAATGTGGCTAAAATACCTATTGTCACCCCACTGGAGATAACTGAATTCCTCTCTCACAGCAGGTATCAATGGCACAAGGTTTCTGGGTTAGGGATGGGGCTTTGTGTCTGCTTCCCCATCTCTGTGCTGAGATTTTGTGTGACTCCAATTTGTTCAGGTTTTGTGTACACTGTTACAGTCTCTGTTAGGGTGTATTTGCATTGTCTATTCAGAGAATATTGTTCAGAGACAAGTAGATGTAGTGTAGTGAACTCATAGTGGTTATGGTAGTGCTGGCCTGTAATCTCAGCCCTTGGAAAGCTGAAGTACAAGAATCAGAAGTTAGAGGTCAGCCTAGATTTCATAGCAAGATTTATCTTAATTCATTGATATGGAATGTGTCAAGTTCTCCAAAAAGTAAGTGAAAGCCAAGAAGTGATGCAGAAATGGTTCTGCTGCATCCTAACTTGGCACAATCTGAATGTATTCTAACTCTGGATCAACGTTTCTGCAATGTTTGCTGTAGGGCTTGTGCTGTACATGCATCAGTTGTCATAGGTACACAACTGTAGCAGGCTTTCTTTGCCCACCAGCCTCCAAATCATGATAAGAAGACTCATTATTAATTATGAATGCTTGGCCTTAGCTTAGGCTTACTTCTAGCCAGCTTTTTTTAAAAGCTTAAATTAACCCATTTCTATTAATCTATGTCTGCCCCAAGGCTTGTTTACCTCATTTATGCACTGTCCAACCTGCTATCCTGCTTCCTCCATGTCTGTCTGTCTGTCTGGCCAGCCCGCTCTGGATGGCTCTCCCTCTCTTTTTCCTTCCTTCTCTCCCCAGAGCCTAGATTCCTCCTCCTATTTATCCTCTCTGCCTGCCAGCCCCACCTATCCTCTCCTGCCTACGTATTGGACATTCAGCTTTTTATTAGACCAATCAGGTGTCTTAGGCAGGCAAGGTGTAACAGCAACACATCTTTATATAATTAAAGAAATGCAGCACAGACAAATGTAACACATCTTTACATAGCTAGAATAATATTCCACAACATCTGTGGGCATGAGGATAAGTATTTAGAATGTGGTTAGGAATTACACTGGCTTAGGAAAAAAATGGCAGTGGGTAGTTCTCTTTTAGAGTTCCTGACCTCTCAAGTCATGAGTAGTTGGTGAAGTTGACAGTACCAGGTGTGAATTCCCTCCCATTGAGTGAGCTATAACTCCAGTTCAATGGTTGTTGGTTAACTCCAAGACAGAAGTGACACTATTGATGATTTGGATGCTGGTCATTGTTGTGTCTCTTAGGTAT
>CABHPP010141507.1:1762-28394 GCA_902168425.1 Peromyscus attwateri
TCTCTCTCTCTCTCTCTCTCTCTCTCTCTCTCTCTCTCTCTCTCTCCTCTCTCTGCTGACTACTTGTGGATCAGATCAGATCCAAGTTCTCAGCTGCTGCTCCAGCACCATGCCTGTGTGAATGCTGCCATGCTCCTTACTATGATGGTTGTGGACCAACCCTCAGAAACTGTAGCCCCAATAACCTCTCTATATAAGTTGGTGTCCTCACAGCAATAGAAAGATGACTAAGACAGGAAATTTCATGTCTTCAACCTGTATTTGAATTTGCTGAATTTCCCACTGGCTTCCTCATTCATATGTGAGGTAAAACCTGGAGTAATTTTATTTGCATGACATGTTGATAACTCTTGGATTGTTTTAAAGATTTGTTTTTTATTTATGTGTCTCTGTGTGTGTACATGAGTACAAGTGCCCTGGAGGACAGAGGAGGATGCCAGGTACTCTGGAGCTGGAGTTAAAGGAGGTTGTGAACCACCTGGGCACCCAACTGGGGTCCTCTGCAAGAACAGTACACATTCTTAACCACTGAGCCATCTCCTCCAGTCCCAGAATCTGGAATTTTATGTGTGGTTCTGGAAATTTATGTGTGGTTCACCCTTTGATTGGGGGTAGTGGGTGAGACAAATGACCCAGCCTGGCAGTGGGTCAACAGGTCCAGAGGATACATCATGCCCAGCCTGCACGTGCACAGTGATCATGTGTGCAGATGATAAAGAAAAGGAGGGCAGAGGGCAGGAACATGGAATCCTGCCTCTTACCTGTATATGGGGGCCCAGGGGGCAAGAATCTGCTTTTGCTGTAACATTTTCTCTAATGAAAATTCAGAAAGTTTTTTTTTTCATTTACAAAATTCTTAGGTTTTTTTCAAATTACCGCAAGCAAGGACAATTTGAAGGTAGTGTATGCGAGTGAATTTCTCCAGCCACCTTTTCATGTGTAAGAAAGAGAAAACTCTCTGTCTTATAATACACACGCACACACACACACACACACACACACAGAGAGAGAGAGAGAGAGAGAGAGAGAGAGAGAGAGAGAGAGAGAGAGTTTCCCTCTCTCCATTCTGACAATTAAAACACAGATATGCCTGAGGCCTTCCAGACAGCTTGTGAGACACATCCAGACCTTGCATTTGAAGGCCAAAAGCTTTCTTCCCCAAAGCCCTACTTTGCAATTCAGACTTTGGTGTTCAGGATAGCTACTCTTTCTGCTGACATTCAAAAGCCTCTTCTGAAGTCCAAAGTCAGGAACCTGACTCCAGGGGCTGGAGAGACAGCTCAGTGATGAAGAGCATGTGCAGCTTTTGCAAAAGGCCTAAGTTCAATTCTCAGCACCCACATTGGGTGCACACAACCCCTTGGAACTCCAGCTCCAAGGAATCTGATGCCTTCTTCTGGCCACAATGGGCAATGCACACTCCTGCACATACCCACACACATACACATAAATAAAAGTAATAAAATTAATCTTAAAAAAAATAGAAACTGACTCTGGTATCAGAATGGACACTGCTCGTTTCAGCTCTCAACTGTCGAAAACTTGTGCATTTGAATTTTTCACAGTGAACCACACTCAGGTGTGAGGGTACACATATTCAAAAAATACCCAGGTTAATGTTGATTGTATTATCCTGCACTCAAAAGTAAACCTTTGTTTTCACAGATACAGTAACACAGAAGGATAGCCTATGAGGTCTGTCCAGAGAAGAATTCCAGTCTTATATTTAACACTCATTTGTCAGAATTTCTGCCATGATATTCTCAACAGGCTATGGTCCTTATACCATGCAAGTTGCACTTCAGTGTGTGTGTGTGGTCCCCAGGGGCCAGAAGAGGGCATCAATCCCCTAAAGCTGAAGTTACAAGTGGTTGTAAGCTGCTGGATATGGGTGCTGGGAATGAACTCAGCTCTTCTATAAGAGCAGTACATGACCTTCACTACCAAGCCATCTCCCCAACCCCATGCATCTCATTAAAAAAAAACTTTTTAAGATTTATATTATGTGTATGGGTATTTTCCCTGCATGTGTGACTGTGCTCTAGGAAGTCAGAAGATGTTAGATCTCCTGAAACTATAGTTATAGACAGTTGTGAGCCACCATGTAAGTGCTGGGAATCAAACCTGGGTCCTCTACAAGAGCAGCCAAGGTTCTTAACTGATGAGTTATCCATCCAGCCCCATGCATTTCATTTTTTTTAATGTATAAGAGTGACTTTAGTAAACACTGACTGGTAGATCTTTTTGAAAAGATCTCAATGTCCCAGAACCCTCCAACACATACAACAAAGCTCTGACTCACTCCACGCTGCCGTGAGGTCTTTCAGAGGGAGCCTGTGTGTATGTGTAATCAATACATCTCATTTATTGTTTCCTGTGGCCATGCTTCACCTGAAGCAAAGGGACATTTCATGCCATGAAAAGTCTCATTCTCTCTTACACTGAGTTTTTAATTTAGGAACGGCAAAGTCTGAGGTGCCGATCGATAGGATGCGCTGGCAGAGAACTTGGACGATAAATGATCATCTGATGGAGAAAAGGTGAGTGGTGGCCTTAAGAGGCTAAATTAAAGCCCAGAAAAACACTGTTCTTGACATTAAAAGTTATTCAGCGATTATGCAAAGCAGGCTGCCTGTAGCCACAACCAGGATCTCAATTCAGTGTATCTCAATGGCTGCTACCACAGCAGGGCCACCCTCTGCAGGGCCACCCTCTGCAGGCACCACCTTCTTCTTCCCCAGTTAGATTCCAACTTTTCCACTGGACCCAGGAGTTAGTATGTCTCAGCATCCCTTGCAGCTATATGTGGCTATGGGATAGGACCCAAAGTAAGAATTATCTTGAAGAGAAGGACAGGTATTTTTGTTCTTGCCTAGAATTCAGGCATAATGGAAGAACAAAGGCAGCCTCTTCATACCATGAGCTAGTAATGGCCACCTCCCCCTTGATGAGAGGGGAGGAAGAGCCAGATGGAAAAAGTGTGTGGGTCTCTCACCCCATAGAAAACTGGAATATCCAAGGAGTCTTGTTATTTGAGAGGGAGAGAATTAATTTCCCTGTTGTTTAAACCACTACTCATTTGGGGATTTTATGGGGTGTGTGTGTGTGTGTGTGTGTGTGTGTGTGTGTGTGTGCTGGGAATTGAACCCAGGACCTATAGAAGAACAGTCAGTACTATCTACCACTGAACCATTTTTCCAGCCCCTGCATTATTTCTTTGAAACAGTCTCTTACTGAGAGCCTGGAGCCAGTGCGGTGGCCAGTAAGCCCTAGTGACTCTCCTGTCTAGGATCCCCAGAGTACTGTGTTTATTGGCATATATGGCTGTTAAATAGCAATTTCCTCTGAGTTGAAACAGTCTACCAAGAAGCAAGCAATTCACAAGTCTCAAGAAGACTGAGCAGTCACACAAGCCCTCTCCTTCCCCAAGATTATATAGGTAAGGAGGGCAGCTGAGGAAGAGGAGACTCTCTCACCCATAAAGCTGCCTGCACCTCTTGCAGAGAGGCACCCAGGCTAGCCTTTGCAGAGAGTAATCTATGCCTACCCTCCTGTCCATAACCCCAACAAACTCACTGGTTCACCAAGTTGGACCTTGGTAGTACTTGTACATTTATGTGCCATGGATTCCCTAACTGGGGCGAGTAGTTTGTTTTCCAGGAAAAGTCACACAACAGTGGTCAAACCTGGCTTTTTTCATAGGTGCTGGGATATAAACTCAGGTCCTCGGGCTCACTTAGCATCTCTGAGCCATCTCTCCAGGCCCGATATTTTTATTTTCCTATTGTCAAACACAATGTCCCCAGAGTCCTCCTCCATATCCCTGTTAAGTTGGTCCCTCTGACGGATGTTTAAAACATTTTAAATACCACCACTGGAGAGATGGTTCAGCAGTTAAGGATATATGTGCAGAGGACCAGGGTTCCGTTTCCACCAGCTCACAGTCATCTGAAACTCCAACTCCAAGGACTCTGATGCCCCCTACTGGCCTCTGTGGGCTTCTGAACACACATGAACCCATGCAAGTCCATTCATAGATACATAAATAAAAGTAAATCTAAATAAGTAAATAATGTGCTGTTTGGACTGTAAGGCAGAGTTGCAAATGTTGGGAAAGAGGCAGGAAGTGCTGGGGTTGACAAAATGGAGGTTGGGGAGTATTGCAGTTAAATGAGAAGCCATCCACAATGGCTCTTATGTTGGGCAACTCAGCTGATGGTGCTTTCTGGAGAGGCTGTGGAACCTTGGGGTTGGAGTCTTGGCCAATGGAGGGAGCCACAGGAAGCATGCCTTCAAAGAAGATGGTGGTCTGGCATAGCTTCCTACCCTAGCTCTCTGATCAGCCAAAATGTGAACAAGCTAGGCCAAAGCCCCCACTGCTGCACAGAGTCACCACAGCCTCCAGGCCAGATTGAATGGCCCAGCAGATGAGCCAAAGGAAACCTGACCTCCCTTCTGTCACTTCTGTTAGGGATTCTGTCATGGTGACTAGGAAGAGAATGGATACAGAAAGTTAGCTGCACCCCAGTCCGTGAGGGGCTGACATGATGGAACTGTCATGAGTGCTGGGAAGTAGTGATAAGGCTCGCAAGAGCCCAGCAGTACAAGGTACCCGCTAAGCACTCCAACATTTGCAAACCTCCCTCCTGGGTCTGTGTGGTGAACGTGTCTCCCACACACAGGCCTGCAGCAGCCCACCCCACATATCCCCTGAAAGGACGGCTGCAATGTGCCCCTCTAAGGAGGTGGGATCTCCAAAAGATAGGGCCTACTCTGTGGTCTTGAGGTCGTTATCAGCCTTGAGTATTCTAGGACCACTGCCTCTCCTTTCTCTTTGATTTCCCAGCTGCGAAGGGAGCAGGTTTGCTCTGCCAATCATTCCCATCAAGAGGCTTCTTCGCCACAGACCCAGAGCAATAGAGCCAACCAGGTTGGATTAGAAACTCCAACCTGTGAGCCTGCATAAACCTCTCTTTGCTGCTTACTACAGGGCCTGTTATGGAAAGGGAAAACTATCACACTTTCGTCTAAGTCCATGTCAAACCCCTCTGATCAGACACTCGAGTATCGTATTTGTTGTCTTGGGGACCACAAGAGGTGCTCCTGGGACGAATAAACAGCGGCTGTTTCTGTATGGCTGATGGTGGCACGCTTTATTAATTAAGAACCCTCCCTTCCCCAAAGTGCACATTGCGGAAGATGTGAAGCTGGCAATGTGGAGCTCGGGCAGTGATGCCATCACCAGGCCAAGGAGAGGCATGCATTCCAGAGCATCCCACTTTGTAAACAATGACACCTGACCTCTGCACACCTCTCCTGAGGTGGGTTTGAACTCTGGGCTCAGGGGAACCACCCGCAGGATTCAGGCTTCATTACTCCCTCCCTCTCCTTGTACCTAGAGAGGTTAACCCAGCTCAAGCCAGGGGTTAAGGAAATGGGCACATGGCTCAGCCGGCCTCCAGACGCTAGGAGCTCAAGGACTGTGGGATTGCTGCTGCCTCAGCTGGAGCCTTCATGAAAGTGACCGTGCTGGATCTGAGGTACGGAAATGGGAAGCCGAATGATACCCTATGGAATGATGCTCTGTTCTTATCCCTGAAGTACTGGCTTACACAGTTTACTTCCTATTCTAGCCCGCTTCTCTTAAAAAGAGATGTTGCTGATAGTGTTTCTTTCTGTCTGTCTGTCTTTTTCTTTTCTTTTTTTTTTCTTTCTATTTTTTGTAGGAACGCAAAAGGCCCAGGATGTGCCTTCAAAGCTGGAGCAGGGACAACATGGGTGCTGCGTCTTCCTCAGTTCCCTCCAGAGCCTGACACTTTCTTCGCATGTGTGGCTCTCGGCTGCGTTTTCCTTCTCTCCTCCTCCAAGCTGCTTGCTTTCGCACAGGTGACTATTCCATGTCCTGCTTACAGTAAGTAGCACAGCCTTGCTGGAATTCAGCAAGAGGGCATGGGAAGCACGGTGTGCCGGTGTGGGGAGATCCTACTGACCCCCAGGCTGACCTCCCCATACCTCAGTGACCTCCTGTCACAGTCTTGGGTGCCACCATTGTCTGGAGTCTTGTGACTTAGTCAGCACTTGCCCCCAATTCCCTAGCAGTAAGAGGGAAGAATGGCCACACTGAAGTCAAGGTCCTAGCCTCTATCATGGGGGCCATCCAATCATGTTCCAGGCTCCCTGTGACATGATACGGGTGGGCAGGACCTGCAGGGCAACCTGGCCTCTTTTGGAAATCATCCCTCTGGTGCACCAGTGAGGAGTGACATGTTCTGACTCAACCCATTCACAGCCTCTCCAGCCACAGCCTGGGCCCCCACATCAGAACCCTGTGATGGGCCGCAGGTCAAGATCTGTTGGCTGTCCTGGCCTTTCTGTTTCTTCTTTGTGAACTGGTAAGGATAGTCAGAGCTCACCCTGAAGGCAGGAGAAGGGTCTGCACTGTGGTTGCTTAATAATTAACCCCCATAAGTTGTAAAAGCAGTTCTTGGAACACTCCCCCAGAGGCTCCTGAGATGCACCCCCATCACCTGCACTGAGCTGCAAACACTTCTGGGGACTGAGTCCTAAGCACTTTCAGGAGTGAGCTATAAGCCTATCCAGAACGGAGCTGTAAGCACTTTTGGGGCTGTGTTCGCCACACAGGAAAGTTGGGGGTGGATATGTTCCTGGGAACTCTAGGATTCCAGTGGTCCAGGACTAAGTCCCATCTTTTGGCATCTACCCAGAGCTGAGCACCGGATGGTTGTTGGGACAGATGTGGTAAGCACAGACTTCCATCATTTAATCCTCCAAGCTGGCCTCCAGCTTCCGGATGAGGCGCTGGTAGGTGTCTCTTTCCACCTGCCAGGAATGGTGTGTCCTCACATACTCCCTTCCATTGGTCACGATTTCCTTCTCCAGTGCAGGATCGCTAACCAGTCTCTTTGCCAACTGAATGAACTCCTGAAAGACAGGAAGTGGATGAGAAACACACATGAGCGATGAGTGGAGGGGAACCCAAGGACCTGTCTGAAAGCCTATGTCTGCACCAGTTTCCTGGTCATCCACCACCACTCCATCCCCTATGTCGGACTCACAGCCTAGAGAAACAATACTTCAGTGCAGGACCAGAGTGGTACAAGCATTGGGATTAAGAAACACTGTATAGGTCGGGCTGGAGGGATGGTTCAGTAGGTAAAGGCGCTTGCCACCAAGTTTAACAACCTGAGTTCAATCCCCAAGACCCACATGGTGGAAAGAGAGAACCAACCGCCGTACGTTGTCATTTGGTCTCCATGTGTGTGCTGTGGCATGATCACACCCACACCCATACACACACAAATAAAAAGGTTTGTGTGTTTGTGTGTGTACACAGACACAAATATGTGTATACACACAGACACACACATGCATATGCCATATCCACAACCATATGCTCACATTGTTGTTGCAGTTTTGCGGTGACCAGTAACTACAAGAAGCAGCATGCACAAAAACATACATAGACAGACAGACAGACAGACACACATCTATACAAATTTGTGCCCATAAACACCTGCCATGAACGCCCAGTGAAAACCCTAGAGCTGTCAATCCTGTCTCTCTCCAGTCTTCCCTAGTCCAACAAGAATTATCTCTTAAGCCTATTTCTGCAGTGGGAGGTGGTTACACAGAGACTCACTCATGGTCAAAAGTGCTAAGGATAAGTGACTCAGCCTCAGACAGGATGTGTTTATCACACCCTCCAGGTTCAGGGAACACTGTGTGGGGTGTTAAGATTGTAAGAGCTGAAGGAAGGGGTAGAGTGCTGTGAAATGTTGCAGTTGTGGAGCATTTTTTAAATTATTACTGCTTAATGTGAGAGGGTCCAGCTCACTGTGGGTGGTGCCACCCTTGGGCAGATGGTCATAGTTGCTATAAGAAAGCAGACTGAGAGCCAGGTGGTGGTGGCAGCTCATGCCTTTAATCCCAGCACTCGGGAGGCAGAGGCAGGTGGGTCTCTGGGAGTTCGAGGCCAGCCTGGTCTACAGATCGAGTTCTAGGACAGCCAAGGCACAAGGAGCAAGCCTGTAAGCAGCTTTCGTCCATGGCCTCTGTTTCAGTTCTTGCCTCCAGGTTCCTGCCCTGCTTGAGTTCCTGGCTTCCTCCAACGATGGACTATGATCAAGATTTAGAGGCCACAAGAATCCTTTCTCCCCCAAGTTGCTTTTGGTTCATGGTGTTTTATCACAGCAGTGAAAGTTAATATAAGAAAGAGAACCATTGTCCTTAGTGGTGTAGCCACTGGTAAGGAACCCAGGCTCATGAGAATAACCACTGAGTCACACAGAGGAAGGGGAAGAGAGAGAGAGAGAGAGAGAAAAGGGACTCATTGGGAAGAGGACCAAATGGGAGTGAAGGGGAACAGGAGGCAGTAAATGGGGAGTATGGTCCAAATACATTAACTATATATAATTAATATATGCTAATGAAAGAACTTTAAAAAAGAAATCCCGTCTTCTTTCTTTGCAGTGACCCAGGAGTCATGATTTCTTCTCTCTTTTTATGGCCACAGCCAGAGACCGTCACCTCACACACTGGACACAGAGAACCTCTTCCTACCACAGGTAATGCCTGGTACAGAAGGAAGCTCTCAGGTTCAGGGTCAAATCTTTGAGTTCTGCACTACTTCACTCCCATGTGTGGCTTCTAACACGCTAGTTACCACCTCTGAGCTCACACTGGTCACCTGGGAAGGAGCAAAGGCCACTGTCCCTGTAGGCTGAATGCAAAGCGTGGGAAGGACCTGGGTTTTTGTTTGGGCTCCTGTAGCTTCCCTTCAGACCATGTGTGTATTATTACTTGAGACACTGAGAGGGTCCTGCTGACCAGTCCTTCATTTCAAAGCCTTTCAGAATTAGAAAATTAAAATGTATTCTGATAGCAAAGCTTGCTTAGGGAGAAGAAGGGATCACTCATTATTTATTCTGCTTGCATGGTGTTCTCAGGAGTGCTGAGCCAGGAGGCCTGGGTTAAGTTCACAAACTCCCCTTCCCGAAGTAGGTGAGGAGGCTTGCAGATGGGGCTCAACTGTCTGCCACAGTAGTGGCAGCAATTGCTACAGAATCTCATGCTGAGAGGACTGGGGCAATGGCTCAGTCAGGAAAGTGATTGCCTTGTCAACATGAGGACCTGAGTCCCATCCCCAGCACCCCACGGGAAGGAACTTCCATGTGGTGGCACACACTTTATAGTCTCAGTGCCAGGGAGGCAGGGACAGGTGGATCTCCGGGGCTCACGGGTCAGCCAGCCTAGCCTGCTTGTGAATTCTAAGTCAATGAGAGACCCGGTCATAACTAAAAACAAACAAGCAACCAGGTGCAGAGTCTGGGGAACAGCAGGGAAGGTCATCCTCTGACCTCCACATGCACCCCACCACCTGAATGCGTACTTGAGCCCACAACACACACAAACACGGGCGCACGGGCGCGTGCACACACACACACACACACACACACACACACACACACAAACACGCATGCGCGCGCGCACACACACACATACACACACACACACACAAACACACACGCACTAAGACTCTCCTGTAGGCACTCATACACACTTAATTACTATTATTCTCTTACTCCCTCAGCTCAAGTAAATTCCAACCAGGAGACAGTGCCTGAGACTTTACTGTCAAGAAGGAACATCCACATATTCTCAAAATTATTGTTAATTAAATGTTGAATGCCTTTTATAGCTGGCAATATAAATAGCAACATTTATGTGGGTGGGATTTTATTTTTATGTATTATGTTACACATTTTCTAGTAAATTGGTGTTCTTTTCACCATAAAAACGTAACATATTTATTCTCACTGCGTGGCAGAACAGCATTCTTATTAAAATTATTTGAGGGGCTTAGCACTCGGGAATATTACTTTACGATGCCGGCCATATCTGTGATTTATCTGATGTGGAGGATGGGGCTGAAGCTGGGGCCCTTGCTTACTACTGCTGCGAAACGCAGGGTGATCTTAGAGCAAAGTCCTGAATGGTGGGGGATAGGCTCTGATAAAATACCCCTTTATTTATTTGTTTGTTTGTTTATTATTTCCTCAGCAATGACGTCTGGGAAGAGGGCTTGAAGCAAGAAAGGTCAGAGGTAGAAATCGGATGTACCTGATGGCTGCCTTAATGAGAACTAGGGAAAGGGGTGGAAAGAAAGAAGAGAGATAGCCAGACCAAAGAAAGAGAGAAAGGAAGGAAGAAAGAGAGAGAGAGAGAGAGAGAGAGAGAGAGAGAGAGAGAGAGAGAGAGAGAGAAAGAAAACCTTACCCCTGGTTCTGCAGTGACTATCTCCTGAACCAGGATATCATCCCTGTGAGTGGATGAGCTACCTGCCACCCAGTCATTTGCTCTTGGTCACGGACTGTCTGCTAAGTCAGCTGCCACATGCCCCCATCCCTCATGCGAGGGTCTTCTTTACATTGTAGATCTCTCACTCCTCTTGTTGGAGTCAAGTCTGATTTCCCCTTCCTGTAACCGCCAGTGGACAAGACTGGGATCTTGCTTTCGTCGGCACGGGGCATCAGAAGTGATGTTGTTTTGACTTGCAGGCAAAGCTTTGAAGAAGGAAACTTCGGTAGACTTTAGAAGTAAAAATCTTGCTTTGGTTTTTGCTTTTCTCTCTCAAGTCTCCTTGGAAAACGATGCGGAAAGATGCTTGGGGCAGCCACAGTGAGGGTGAGACACCAAGAGGATGGAGATGCAATGCCACTTCAAGAAGGACGCCATCCTGAGCCACCCGGCCTCCTGATCGGCTATAGCACAAGTGGACTCACTGGGCTGGCAGCTGGCCTCAGCTAGACCAGCTTGCATCCATGGGACCCAGCTGCTTAATCAGCCATGAACACACCAGTCTGCAGCCTAGTCCTTACTTCCTCCTTCCTCTCAGATGAAACAACCAGTTTCTAACGTAATGTGGGCCAGGGAGAAGACTCAAGCCCAGCCGTATCCGTCCACAGTGACAACGGTGCCGTGCGTGGCAAGCACATCATGGGGTGAGCCCAACCCGTTCCTTTGACTCAAGGACAGAGAAACCCTGACAGTCACTCCCAATCAGCAGAAGCTGGCAAAGGTCAGGAGCCATGGCAAAGGTCAGGAGCTAGGACGCCTTTGACTGGTCCACACTCCATGGCCTCCCATGAGTCCGAGCTATGTGTGCGACATCAGACTGCCTCTCTGAAAACTACCAGGGGCCACCACAGCAAATAGACCAAAGAACCACAGGGCAAAGGCCACAGAAAGAGGTCTGTGGAGTGCGCACACTGAATCGGGGCAGAAGCTGATTTGCAGTCAGTCAGCCTGGAGCAATCACAGGTTCTACACGGCTGTCACCCCAGAGCACGCCAGAGTGCTGGCTTAACCAGGTCAAGTGGCTTTGAGGGAGATGCTTTCTCTAGGACCAAGGATGCAATCTTGAAAGCCACCAACGGAGATCAGTAAAAGGCAGAGAAGGTGCACACACTAAGACAATTAAAATAAAAACGATGTACAGAAATCCGGTTCTTCAGAGAGCACAGAGGTAAGTGATCATGGATGCTTACAAATCGGCCTTGGGAAAACCATGTGCTGCCCATCCCCAGTGAGTAGCCAGTAGTGGCACACACAGTGAGTCACTCAGAAACACAAAGAACATAGCCAACAAAATAAAATGAAGGTGCCGGCCAGAGCTGCCCCCAGCGTTGCAGGTGTGTGGAACCTGGCTCAGAAACCTGCATAAAGTAGTTTCTTTGTTTGTTTGTTTGGTTGGTTGGTTGGTTGGTTGGTTGGTTTTTTGAGACAGGGTTTCTCTGTGTAGCTTTGCGCCTTTCCTGGAACTCCCTTTGGAGACCAGGCTGGCCTCGAACTCACAGAGATACGCCCTGCTCTGCCTCCCGAGTGCTGGGATTAAAGGCATACTCCACCACCGCCCAGCTTGTTTGTTTGCTTTTTAAGTGGTACAAACAAGCATTGTTTGTCTTCAAATAAATAACTGTTTGCAGTTCACTTTCTTTCCATGCCATTCTCTATTGCTGGTAGAGACTGTATCCTTTCTTTAAAAAAATAATAATAATAATAATAACATTTTTAATTTATTCTTTGCAAATTTCATCTACATATACAAAGTATCTCAATCCTATCTACTCTCTCACTCCAGCTCTCTCATGGTCCCTCAACACATCTTTCCAGCTTCATCTCCCTTTTAAAAAAACTCACTGAAATTAGTAGCACATGATTCAGGGTCATCCACTGGGCTTTGAGCAACCTACCAGTAGCCACATACTCCCAAGAAGAATGACTCTCCCTCCCCAACAGCCCATCAGCTGCCAATGGATTCTCAGCTAGGGCTGCAACCCTGGGAAACCCCTACCCGATCTGTGCTGGAGTTTTGATCGGCTTGATCGTAGGTGGGTCTTATGCCGGTGACCATGTACGGCGGCTTGAATGAAAAATGTCCTCCACATCATCTTAGACATCTGAACACTTGGTTCCCAGTGGGTGATGCTGTTTGGGGAGGTTTAGGTGACGCGGCCTGGCTGGAGAAAGTAGATTACTGGGGGCAGGCTTTGAGATTAAAAAGGACTCCACAACTGCTACTAATTTGCTCTCTGCTTCATGATTACAGCCAAAGATGGGAGCTCTCGGCTTCCTGCTCCTGCCCTGTGCACCACGCTGTCCACGCCATTATGGACTCAAACCCTTTAGAACTATGAGTCAAAAAATAAAATAAAATAACCTCTTTCTTCTATAAGTTGCATTGGTCATGGTGTTTTATCACAGCAATAGAAAAGTGAGACGCATATCCACGTGAGTCCTTGGGTGTAACAACCACGTCCTGCCCAGCAGACAGCATTCCACAGCTCTCCTCCTCAGCTTCTCTGGCCCTGCCCTCCAGGAGCTTGGAGCTGATGAGGAGGCAGCTGGCTCATTTACAGATGGCTAAAAGAAGAAATTAAAACCGCGCATCTGGTGCTGGGGTGGGAACCCGGCGGTTACCCCGGCCAAGGAGAGCTCAGCAACCAAGAAGCTAGCATGGGAACGGTATTCTGCTCCTAGACCAGCCCCTGTGGGCCACAACCAGTGGGTCTGGGCAGAGGAGGGCATGGTGGGCACTATGCAGTACCCCCCAGCCTGGCCTAGCACGTGTATCACTCCCTATACCTGATGGGGAGCACAGAGGGTTCTCAGACTTGGTGGATGGAACTAAATTTTCATTATTTCAAACAGGTTCCTTTGGCTGCCCAGGGCCAGGAAAGATGCTGTCATGGAGGTGGCTGCTGAAATAGACCAGGTAGGACCAGGTGCTGCTGCCTGGCAGAGATGGGACACAGTGGATACTGGGTTCGGCTCTGTCTTGGAGACAAAGCCCACAGGAAGTGGGGACAGTGGGAAATGAACTGCAAGCAGAAGCAGCAGAGTGGGCCTGCTTACAGCTCCCACCTTCCCCTCTAGCATTACCCTGCCTATGACAGCCCAAGGGCATCCTCCAAGGGATACCCCAGACACCTGCTGACTTCCGGGGTACTCAGCAGTCAGCACCTTCTTTACAGTGAACTCCCACAGAGCAGCACTGTTCTGCTCCTATTCAGGGACACCGTTATATCTGCCGCACACCTGGGTACCAAAGCGGTCCACCCACCTCTGTGCCTGGTGAGGTATCTTGCAGTGGGATTGGTTGAGCCCTCACAGAACACAGGCAGACGGAAAGAGTAAGGGACGGGAGGAAAGAGAACCCTTCCCTTCAACCCCTCTGAGGCACAACTGGCCCCTTCCCCAGGTGGCAGATCCATGTCCAACTCATTTTTGTTTGGGCGAGAATACGAAGGAGGCAAGCTGTGCACGTCAGCTGGTGACTGTGCAGAAGCTGGGATAGTGTGTGTGTGGGGGGGGGGGGGTCACCACGGAGCTCACTGGAGAAACCATGCACCCTCTCTCCCCCATATTTTGGGAGAATTCTTGACTAATAGGTTTCTCCTGATGGTGCCCCCACTCTCCTGACAGCTAGGCCCGCACTGAGCCCAGGTCATGCTGAGGTCCGGGCCTGAGCTAACCCCAGGTGCAGCTTCTGTTTTCCTGAGGCGTGAGCCCCATCTGGTGGCTCTTTCCACCCAGCCTCACTCATCAAGCCCAGGCTCCATGGGTCACTAGGGGCTTCCCTTCAGCCAGACTGTGCCCTCTGTCTCCAGCAAAAGGGCGGGGGTGGGCCTCAGACAGGAATGGTCCCTTCTCCTGATGAACGTGGGTAAGTAAATAAAGGCAGAGAGAATCCACTGTCGGGGACTGCTAGGTGGAACAGTGCCAGAATTCCTCTCGAAAGGAAAGCACAGGAAGGGAAGGAAGGAGGGAAGGAGAGAGGGAGAGAGGGAGGGAGGGAAGGAGAAGAGGATGAAGGGATGGAGGAAGAGAGAGATGGAGGACAGAGTCACAGGGATAGAGAGAGGTGAAAGCAACTATCTGCATGTGTTCGGAGTGAAGTGTTCGGAGCGGAGTGTGCGTGCGTGCGTGCCTGCGTCCATCCATCCATTTCCCCATCTTTCATCTGGGCTGGGCTCACTGCAGGACCTCAGTCCCTGGGGCACAGATTCACTCTCCCAACCCTCTTACGGTAGGTGTGACTGTTAGGACTCACAGAGCTAATTCTGCATGGTGCCTGTGCACCACACAGAGAGGCTGAGCCGAACCCCTCTGACAAGCCCAGCCAAGGTTCTTCCCTGCCCAGAGCCCATCTGTCCAACATTGGAGCCCTGGCCTGCTCCTGCTGGGGCCTCCGAGCATCCAAATGTACAGGGACTGGGATTTGGCTTAGTGGCTATTCAATTAATTTCTATTTATTTTTGTACACCGATTATTTGTGTGTGTGTGTGTGTGTGTGTGTGTGTGTGTGTGTGTGTGTGTGTGTTTGTTTTTTTAAGGCATGTAGAAATCAGAGGACAAATTGCAGGTCGGTTCTCTTCTCCTGCCATTTAGGTCCCAGGGATAACACTCAAATCTTCAGGCTCGGTGGTAAGTGCCGTTTTACCATTAAGTGATCTAAATTTAAATTTGAAGATTTTTGAATAATCAAATCTAGAAAGTATCAGTTTTCGAAGCGCTTGGCACAGCATTTTCTACTTCCAGAGAGTCTTGCCACCATCTTCTGGATGAAGGAGCAGCATGCAACAGAGAGCCACAGTGGGTTTCAAATGGGAACAAGACCCCTGAGCACCACCACCTCCCAGCCTGGACAAATTCCCAGAGTACCTTGCTCTCCCCAAACACCATCAAAGCAATCCCTGCTTAAAGAAGAAGGCATTGACCTTAAGAAAGACATAGGCCTTGAGATGGAGATGTAGCTCAGTGGATAGAGTGCCACGATGGCTATAGAGAGTTTGAGAATAGCCTGGGCTACATGGACATTGCCTCAAAAAGAAAATTTTTATTTTACAGGTGGATCTCTGTAAGTTCGAGGCCAACCTGGTCTACAGAGTGAGTTCCAGGACAGGCAGGGCTACACAGAGAGACTCTGTCTTGGGGGAAGAAAAGAAAACAAGCCGTGTTAACCACTAAGGATAAGAGCTGGCATATAACTTGCCCTTTATAAACATTAGCCACTGCCCTCATTAATATTCCAAAATTTATATCTCTACAGTTGTCTAAAGAACAAATAGAAACCTTCTAGAGGATAAGCATAAACTTCCCTTGAAGAGCCCAACCCTGGCAGAATATGAATTCACAGTTTCTATTAAATGTTGTATGGATCTTAATTTTGAAGCTATAAAACCAAGCTATAAAAAACACCAAGGAAAGTCACTGGACTCATTTCTTCTTAAATGGAGAAATAACCAGATTGTTGAGGTAATGAGAAATCAATGCTGAGCGGGTTTGGAAACCTTCGCTTAATTGAAATTTTCCAGAGGTGAAGTATACAAAAACAGAGATTATTCTGTGCTTACAACCATGAAATACGTTAAGTCATCAAGTTTTTAGATAAAAAAAAAAAATAGAGCCGGACAGTGGTGGCGCACGCCTTTAATCCCAGCACTGGGGAGGCAGAGGCAGGCGGATCTCTGTGAGTTCGAGGCCAGCCTGGTCTACAAAGTGAGTTCCAGGAAAGGCACAAAACTACACAGAGAAACCCTGCCTCAAAAAAACCAAAAAAAAAAAAAAATAGATACAGATAGAGATATAGATAGATATTAGGTAAAGATAGATATTATAGATACATATAGCTATAGATAGATATATAGTTATACATATAGATAGATTTACATATACATAGAGATATACACATGCATTAGATAGACATATAGCTAGATAGCAATATAGATATAGATAGATGCAGACATAGACACAGACAGATAAATATAGATGATCCTATAGGCTCTCCTTATAAGGTTCCCTAAGCAAAGGCCCTGTGCTGCTTCGTTTTTGACACCTTGACCCAAACTAGAGTCACCTGGGAAGAGGAAACCTCAACTGAGGAATTCTCTCCATCAGATTGGCCTGTGGGACATCTAAGAGTTCTCTGAGTTCGAGGCCAGCCTGGTCTACAGAGTGAGTTCTAGGACAGCCAGGGCTGTACAGAGAAACCCCATCTCAGAAAAAAAGGAGGAGGAGGAGGAGGAGGAAAAGGAGGAGGAGAAAGCAGACTGACCAAGCCAGTAAGCAATGCTCCTCTATGGTTCCTGTTTCTGCTCCTGCTTGAGTTACTGCCCTGAATTCCCTTGGTGATGGACTGTGACCGGGATGTGTAAGCCACATAAAAACCCTTTCCTCTCCAAGTTGCTTTTGGTCATGACATTTACCACAGCAACAGAAAACAAACAAATACAGCCCTTTCCTTCCAGATTCCTCTCTATGCTCCTGCAAGTAGCGGTCACAGGGTTGGGGGGTGGGTGGGTGGGTGGAGGGGTGCTGGTACAAACAAGGGCTTAGGGGCAGGTGCTGTCTCAGGGGCTAGAGAACCACACAATGTACAGACCCAAATCCTGAAAATGGGCATCAGATCTCCATTTCTCAGTGGCGGAAATCACTCTGAAGGGTTGAGCCCTCTAAAGGGGACGGAGAAGAAGGCTGGAAACGGAAAGGTGGCCACAAATAAAAACCAGTGGCTGAGCACCCAGTTCCATGTAGCTGTCGCCAAGGATGAACTTCTGAGCCTCCTAAATGCTGGGTTTATAGACACACGCCGCCATGTCCAGTTTCATACTATGCTGGCGCCTAAATCCAGAGCTTCATGCATGCTAGGCTGGCAATCTACCAACCGAGCCACATCCCAGCATCTAAAATGATCCTCTTTCTAGAGGTCAGTACAGCCATGGTTCTTCCATCTCCACACCTAGCTATGCTTACATGGTCCATGGTTTTCTCATGCCCTCTTCCTCCCTCAAGCTTATATGGTGTCTGGCCAAATTCAATTTTTTTCTGTTCCACAAACCAAGGCCCCTTTCTTCTGCTGCCCGTCCATTGGAGCTACTCTGAGCTCCCAGACTCTGCCCAAGGTTCCTGGCCAGACACCCCAACCCCTTACACAGGCCCTACCTTCCCAATCTCTCTGAACTCTTCAGTCTTTTATCTTCAGCCCTCCATGGGGCGATCACGTTTCTTTATGTTCTCAATGAAGGAATAACAGCTAATACAGAAGGAGTAACTATATTTAGCTTGGATTCAGAGAGCATTTGTGCTTACACATTCTTTATGTCCTATGCATTTCATATACATATTTTAACTCCCAAAGCTGGTGGTCTGACAGGACAGTTCTTCTTAATAAATGAAAAGCTGATTCTCATACATATTTGAATGCATATTTGAAACTACGTTTGCCCTCCATGCAGCCGACCAGTGAGTGGTTAAATCTGAGTTCCGCAGCGGTTGAGATGAATACAATGACAGCCTCGAGTTCCTTAAAATGTGCATTATTTGTTTTTCAGGCCACGTATCCCACCACACACTGGGTATAAAGTCTGACGGAGATGATGAGGACAACGAAGTATGTGCGACATCCGTGTCTCGCGCACCATTTCAGAGTGTGAAGAATCACAACTCTCCCCGCATAGAACCAGGAAGACCTGCTGTTCTAAACATCCTTGGTAAAGCCAATGTGAAGACGCCGAGTTGAAACGCATCTGCAAGTAAGTTCTGTAGTGTGTGTGTGTGTGTGTGTGTGTGTGTGTGTGTGTGTGTGTGTGTCGGGGGGAGGCTGTGTCTGTGGTTCTTGGTGCCTTGTGCTGACCTGAGAGGACTCACGAGAAAGGCAGGGAGCTGTGCCTCCAGACCCCAGCATGCACATAATGTCACAAGGTACCTACCAGGAGGCTAGAGGCCCTGTTCTTCTGTTCCACTCTGCCCCAGACAGCCACTTAAGAGAACACCTGTGCATTTGTTTTTTTGGGTTTTTTTGTTTGTTTGTTTATATGAGGTTAGTTATGTTTTATTTGGGTTCTTTTAGAGAAGGTGTCATGTAGCTCAGGCTGGTCTCGAACTAGCTACATAGCAGAGGTTGACCTAGAACTTCTGATCCTCCTGCTACTACCTCCTGAATGCACTTTGACAGGTGTGCACTACCATACCTGGTTAATGCACGCCGAGCAAGCCGCTCAACCAACGGAGCTAAAATCCTCAGGTCAGAAGTAACCCTGGATTTCTAAAATGCTGCCTGTCCCTCCAGGGTGAGAACAGAAACCACAGAGCTTGTCTGGGCAGCTCTACCTCCACCAGGAGCTGGGAGGTTTACAAGGAACCCACATTTACAGCCGTCCTTCATACAGGCAGATGGAAATCACACCCAAATGAGGCAAACACGGGAAAGGGACTCTCTTTACCTGAGGATTTGAAAACAGCAGTCCTGTGACTCCGTGCTCCACCACAGCCGAGTTCCCAGGGATGTTCCTAGCCAGCACGGGAACTTCTAAATCCATGGCCTGTGAAGGTGAGAGGAGAGAAGGTGGGGGGGGGTGTCATTTAAGGGTCAGACAAGGGGGACTGGAAGATGGCTAAGGTGGTAACGTGTTTTCCCTGTGAGCATGAGGACCCGAGTTCAGTCCCCTAAGATTCGTGTTACCAGCCGGGCAGTGGTGGCGCACGCCTTTAGTCCCAGCACTCGGGAGGCAGAGGCAGGCGGATCTCTGTGAGTTTGAGGCCAGCCTGGGCTACCAAGTGAGTTCCAGGAATGGCGCAAAGCTACACAGAGAAACCCTGTCTTGAAAAACCAAAAAAAAAAAAAAAAGATTCGTGTTACCAACAAAAACATAACCAGGCACGATGGTGCAGATCTGTAGTCTCAATACTGGGTATGGGGTTGGGAAGACAGGGGGATCCCTGGAGCTTACTGGTCAGCCAGTCTAGCCTAATTGTCAGGCTCCAGGTTGTGAAAGACTCTATCTCAAAAAAAAAAAAAAAAAAAAAAAAAAACCAAGGGGGAGGGGACTGAAGAAATGGCTCAGAGCTTAAGTGTGTTTGCTAGTTCGGCTCCCAGCACCCAAGCTGGACAGCTCCCAAGCACCTGTGACTCTAGCTCTGGGGGATCTAGCTCCTCAGGCCACCATGGCCACTCCCACACAGGTGCACATATCCCCACATAGGCACACAGGAGTATACATAATTAAAATTAAAAATACATCTTTTTAAAACAAAAATGGCAAATTCTAAGCGTTAGACAAGCTCCAAGAACACGAACACACTGAGAAGCTGGTCCTGGTAGCGCTGCAGCTGGCAGAGCCATGCGCTAGACCGTGTTTGGAAATAGGCATGCTCGCACTCAGAGCAAATCTGTAGAGTGAGCAGGGAAAGACAGAGGAGGGGGTGAGCTTGGCGCTCAGGATCGACACACAAAATGTCAGAACTCAAGACACGCCAGCCTCCCTTCCATAAACAGGCCCACCTGGCCTCCCTAGACCAGCTCAACTTCTTCTTGTGGGGTGGACAGAACCTCCCCGTATGGCTCTCTAAAATCCCTGCAGCCAGCCTCCCACCCTTATCAGCGCTGCCTGGGGTTTCTAGAAACAGTCTTTATTTTTCACGGCTGAGAAGTCACGAGAAACTCAGCTGCTGGAACTCTACCCCCAAAACAACACCCAGACTTTGGAGATACACAGCTCCCCTGCATGTGTGGCTTGTGAAGCTTGCTAGTCAGTCTTGGGTCACACCCCTGAGGTTATACACTGCCCTACCTAGATGTTCTTGAGGAAGGGTTTGCTTTGCGTAGATTTGGGTGGCATGGGCGATCATTCTGAGTGATCACTGCTAGTGTGGGGGAAATGACTTGATCTGAAGATGTTCATACAGATGCACAGACTGAGCAGATGGGGTTTCTGGTGAGGCTGGCCAGTGGTTGGGTAGTACGGTGACTGCACAGACCCTTGCAAAAGTCCTCGTCTCCTACAGCTTCCACGACCCAAATAAATGCCCTGAGCAGCTCTTTCTCGTCCTGACATTTTCTTTTTTTTAAGTTTTTCAAGACAGGGTTTCTCTGTGTAGTTTTGGTACCTGTCCTGGATCTCACTCTGTAGACCAGGCTGGCCTCGAACTCACAGAGATCCGCCTGCCTCTGCCTCCCGAGTGCTGGGACTAAAGGCGTGCGCCACCACCGCCCGGCTAGGTCTGACGTTTTGTAGTAGCTTTGGCTTTTCAAAAGAATAAGTGATGGCCCTGCCCCATGACCCCACATAAAATTTTCTCTCTTCCTCCCCCCTCCCTTCTTCTCTCACACACACTCTGACACTGAAATGGTACAAGTGTTTTGAAACGCTCTTACAGGGTGCTTCAAGGGTCTCCCATCACTATAGCCGGTGCTATTCCCTCTGGTCAAGCATTCTCCTTCTTGCCCGTAGCTTTAGAGCACGGCCCTCCTTCCACCCAGGTTGTCAAAACCTGACCCAGAAGGTCCGGTGTCCGTCTGTGTGTGACTGCCCCTGTGTTGGCGCTCCAAACGGGAAAACAGATGTGAAGACAGTCCTTTACATCCTTTGTGTGTAGAGGGGTCCGTGGGGATGTGTAGAAGACAGAGGAAAACTTGAAACAGCCCTCCTCAGCAACTGTCTACCGTGTGTGTGTGCGTGTGTGTGTGTGTGTGTGTGTGTGTGTGTGTGTGTGCGTGCGTGTGTGTGTTTTAAAGACAGGGTCTCCCACTGGTCTGGGGCTCACATATTCTATTAGGCTAACTGTCCTGTCCGGCGAGCCCCAGAGATCTGTCTGTCTCCCCTCTCCACCGTCCCCAGCCCTGGGGTAACACTCAGAAGCATGCATGCCTGGCTTTTCCTGCGGGTCCTGGGGATTGACCTTAGCGAGTAGTGATTGGAGAACCTTGAAGGACCCTGTAAGAGCGTTTCAAAACACTTACGCCATTTTGGTGTCAAGAGTGTGTGTGAGAGGAGGAGGGAGGGAAGGAGAGAGAGAGAGAGAGAGAGAGGGAGAGAGAGAACACTTTACTGACTGAGCCATCTCTCCATCCCCTTCCTTTAAGGTTATTCTATGTGGGGCTCAAATCCACAATGTTTGAGTGGGAAACTCAGGCTTTTAGAGATAATCATCCGGTCGCTGTGCGTCTGGCCGAAGACTTGCTTTTGAGGAGTTTTCAGTGAGAAGCTGTTTTTAGCCAATGGGCATCTGTACTTGCCTGCTCCAGAAAACAGATTCAGAAAGGTCAAAAGGTCACCTCCCTGACCAATGATGGGCATGTGCTCTGTGATTAACTGCCCTGGCCATCTGAAGTGATGCTGACGAGAAAGACACACTAATCCCTCCCCCTAAAATCAACTTCATTCAGAGCCCTTCACCCAAAGGTTATTTTGACGTCTCAAAAGACCGCCACATCCACATTCATTTCAAGGGCATCAGGATTGCTAACAGCTGCCTTTTCTGTGAGGCAAGCCAAGGCTGAGAGCAATTCCTCCGCAGAAAAAGCTGTCTGTGCTGCTTATAAAAACCACTCAGCAGACTCCAGGCTCATGACCTCTTAAGAAACAGGAACTTAAAAAAAATAAAAATGTGTGTTTACATACAGAAGAGCAATTGGGCACCTGCTCTACACTCATTTCAAAGTTAGTTGCTGAGGGGACAGACTGTCCCAGTGCTGGGGCTGGGTGCGCAACCAAGGCTAACACTTATCACAGAGCACAGGTAGAACTGGCTTCTTTGCCAGACACAGAGATGACACAAAGCCGAGTCACATGCTTTCGGAACAGTTGATGCAAATTCACACCCACATGGGGTGGCTTACAACCTCCTGTGCGGGGCGTTTACCCACCAACCCCACAGTTCCCCCAGAGTTTTCTTGAGTGCGAGCAGCAGGAATTATTAGATAGAAGGATTTAGAATGTGGAGATAAACAGATAGAAAATACAAGATAGCCTCGAGAGGGCCTGGAACCTATTCCAATGAGCCCTGACTGCCTCTGCCCCAGGGTATTTATAGAAACGCCAAGGGGTGAAGCAAAAGACACCCCCCCCCCACCAGCACAGCAAGTGCAGACCATCTCAGACACCTGCACTCAGGCCCGTGGTCCTAATCATCCTCTCTATGCAGACCTGCTGGGTAAAGCCACGAGGAACCTGAAAACAGGCTCCCGCACTCCCACAAACTCTAGCTCCAGGGTATCTGGACCCCCTCTCTTTTGGTCTTCACCCGCAACTGCTCTCACTTGTACATACTCCCACACAGACACATGTGCATACACACAACTTAAAATCCTTAAATAAATATTTAAAAAAAAAAAACAGAAGAGAGAGAAGAACAAGCCAGTACCCCATCATCAACATTCGAGCGTCACCTACCTCCAGGATGGCGGCTGACATGCCCTCGGAGAGTGAGCTGTTGACCAGCGCGAAGCAGCTCTTCACCACTGCGTGCAGATCTTCCTGGCACATCTCTCGGATCAGCCGCACCCCTGCAGCCCTGAAAGAACAGAGCAGGGACGGCATGGCTGTTTCAGCCCTTCTCAGAGTCCCGCTCAAATTTTATGTGAACAATTGAGACTCAACTTGTACAGTCAGTGAAGCTGGGTCCCTTGTTCCTGGCAGAAAAGAAAACATGCTATTTAAACAGATACACTGATCAATTATCTCCAAAGAGGCTATAGATGTCAGCCGAACACATTTGTTCTTCCTAATCTTTTTATTTTTATGTGTATCCGTGTTTGCCTGCATGGATGCATGTGCACCATGTGACTGCAGTGCTCACAGAGGCCAGAAGAGGGCATCAGATCCCCCTGGAACTGGAATTACAGGTGAATGTGAGCCACCATGTGGGTGTTGGGAACTGAACCTGGGTCCTCTACAAGAGCAGCCAGTGCTCTTAACCAACTGAGCCATCATCTCTCTAGTCCCCACATCTTTGTTATTTTAAATCATTTCATTTATTTGCCGGGGTCATCAGTAAAAATTATCATCTTCAAGCAAGCGGTCTTCACTAAGCCAAGCAGGGAGGCACATACCTAGAATCCCACCATATAGGAGGCTTCTGATTCCAGTCCGGCCTGGGATATGTATGCAGTGAGACATACAAAGTGGTTTGCTCTGGCCTTTTCGCACCTTACACTTTGAGTGCGTCCATTTATTTGCCTGTGCCTTGGAGCCCAGGGCATGACCTTGAGGGATCATAGGCAACACTAAAGGGCGCAGTACGTGCAACCTGCTTAGAGCAGAGTCTGCGATGGGCAAGGTGGGACGCGTAAACCACTCGGCCACTCAGGATTCCTAGCGTGCAAGATGCCACCCGATGCCACCCGATGCCACTCTTACCTCCTCACCCGGTCTTTCACTTCCCTGGTAAATGCTGGATCTACCTGGAAAAAAAAAGGGGGGGACAAGAAACACTTAGAAACTCTGACCCTGGGGGCTGGCCCATGGCTCAGCAGGTCAAGGCCCTTGCTGCAAAAGCCTGAGGACCTGGATTTGATCCCAGAAACTCACACGGTTGAAGGAGATAACAGACTCCCCAAAGTTGTCCTCTCCCTTCCACACATGCACCATGGCATGTACACACACACACACACACACACACACACACACACACACACGAATGCACACACAATAATCTTTTTAATGCTGACCCTTTAGGTGGGGACAGGTGGTGGAGCAACTAACTAGCATGCATAAAGCCTCGGGTTCAATCCCCAACACTGCATAAACGAGGTGTGATGGCCAAAGCCTGTAATCTCAACACTTGGAAGGAGGCCAAAGGATCAGGAGTTCATCTTCTGCTACACTGGCAAATTCCAGGGCAGCCTAGGATATCTGAAAGACCCTGCCTGGGGCCAGGGTGAGCCTGACCTAAATCTTAGTCTCCAGAGCATGAATTGTAACAGGATGAAAGCCCACCCAACAATTCAGACAGGAAGAATATGGGGGAAAAAAAAGAGGTACAGCCCAAGTCTAGCAGTTACACAACGAAAACAAGAATGGAAAAGAGCAGTGAGCATGTGGACTGTGTGTACCACCTTCTATGAGAGCCTCAGGGTTTCAAAGGACACTGGAGCGTGCCTACACACAGGACAATTTACCAGTCCAATCCTGCAGGGGAAAGGCTTGCTTTCTTAAATGATGCAGATGGAATTTGTCATAAAAAGCAATCAAGAGGATGCGTGGGCAGCCTTAGTAAGCCTCTGACAAAGTAGTTTGTGGAATTAAAGTTTGTTTTTAATGGGGAGCCCTCTCAGAAATACAGCTTTAAAATCAAGGACGTTCCCCTCAGCTGATGAATAACAAACTGTGTTTATCTACATGAGTATTATTCAGACACAAAGAGAAAGGACTAAATTATGTAGTAACATAAACGAAGCCAGAGAACAGTATGCTAGGGCAGGCGGGGTGATGCACACCTGTGATACAGCCCTCAGGGGAGGAGGCAGGAGGATCAGAAGTTCAAGGTCATCCTTGGCTACATACGGAGTTCAAGGTCAGTTTGCTGCCGCGGAGCTGCGGAGTCACTCATCAAGCCTCTTTAAACTCACCACAAACTCCTCACTGAGACAGCTGACAAACTGCATCAGACAGACTGGTCCCTCCGTGTCTCCCGCCTGACTGCGATTATCAACAGTGCATGCAATTTTAAAACAATTGAAAAAGCTTCCTTCAACACAAAATTCTCCAGTCAGCAAGCTGAAGATGGCTCCGTGGGTCAAGATGCTGGCCAACAAGCCTGGCCGAGTGGGATCTCCAGGACCCACATGCACCATGGTTACATGGGCCTCCTCCAAAATAAATAAGTAAATAAAATGAGGGGCCAGGAATAGTGACATTGGCCTTTAATTCCAAAACTTGGGGAGGCAAAGGCAGGTGGATCTCTTGTGAGATAGAGGCAAGCCTGGTCTAATATAGTGAGTCATCCAGAGCTACATAATGAGATCCAGTCTCAAAAGAGAGAGGTGGGGGGAGACTTATTTTAGGTCAAAAGATAGCTCAATGGCATCTGCATGCAACACATAAATAAAATTACATTTTTTAAACTTTTTTTTGAAAATCCTAGACATTGCTTCAAAGAGACAGCAAGGGTGTGAACCAAGTTCATGAATGCCGGGTGCCAGCAGCCCCTCCTGCCACTGGCTCCAGCTGGGCTGTGAGGAAAGCAGACTCCTGTTCTCATTTACACATTGCCAATAGCCATGATGTATTACAAGCACGCTGGCTAGCTGAAAGCAGATGCCGGAACAGCGAGCTTATAACGGCAGGTGATAGAATGCCATCTTCTAGAAACTCAGTTTCACTTTCTCCAGAGAGTAAGGGCTGTAGGGTGCACCTTGAATCCTTCCCACTGCTCAGATGCCTGCCCAAGACCCCAAAGGGCTGGTGGTGATAGGCTTACTAACATCCCTGGAGCTACCACATGGCTGGGAGTCTGAAGAGCTACATGATATCAGACATGAATGCATAAGAATTTGTAATTATTCCAAGGAAGATCTGTGCAGAGAGAGGCTCATAGTTATGAACAACAAATTGCTGCTGTTTCGGCTCTTAATAATTAATACTCTGTAGCCACTTAAGCCAGAAGAACATGTGCTAAGCCTTTTACAGTCATTAACTTAGTTCTAGCAACAATGTTATTACAGAACACTTCCACACAGGAGGACTGAGACAGGGTCCTGTAACTTCACCACAGTGCCAGAGCAGGAAAGCTACTGGGTCCGTGTTCCCATCTGGGCAGACTGGAAGAAGCCAAGCTCTCTTGGTTCTGCTTGATTTCATCAGATGACTCCCAGAAAGGTTGAGGGACAGAGGCTGGAGAGATGGCTCAGTTGGTAAGTGTTTGCCTTGCAACCATGAGGACCTCAATTCGGTTCCTCAGAACCCACATTTTAAAAAGGTGTCAGGGCTGGAGAGATGGCTCAGCGGTTAAGAGCACTGGCTGCTCTTCCAGAGGACCTTGGTTCAATTCCCAGCACCCACATGGCAGCTCACACCTGTCTGTAACTCCAGTTCCAGGGGATCCCACAGACATGCAGTGTGGCAAAACACCAATGCATATAAAAATAAGAAGTAAATCATAAAAAAAAAAGCTAGGTGTCCATACTCATAATCCTAGCTTGGGGGCGGGAAATGGAGGATACCTGACCCTTTCCCGGAGAGTCTGCCTAGCCAGATCTGCCCCAGAACAATAAAAGATTCTGTCTCAAAACAACAAAGAAGCAAACACACACCACACACACACACACACACAC